>JABTTQ020002273.1:0-50000 GCA_016081115.2 Rehmannia glutinosa | reverse complement strand
TTAAAAAATATATGGGTTTTATTGTAGATGTTATCTTTTCCACCAGGAAGGAGACCTGATATTCTCTTCGAGACTTCGACTGAGCTCATTACAGAAATAATGAGAGATTAAATGAATGGGAGTACCAATTTAACTAGTCCAAAAATATATAAATATTTACTATTTTATAAACTGTTGTACATTCACAGTTTAGTTTTCTTTCCCCACAAAAGCAAAAAGAAATCACAAATAGATGGAAAAAATAAAAGAAGTGGAAATAGAAACTAGAACCAATAGGTGTCTGGCTATATATGGAGGACTGCCAATATAATGAAGGATAAATTCATGAATATAAGTCACATAATATATCTACTTTTCCAATTGTTTTTTTTAGCCTTAGCAAAGGGATATTACAAAATAATTACAAAAAACTACGGTTTTTGTCTAATTACAAGAAACTCCAATTATATTTCAAAAAATTACAGATACCCCTTAAGAGTTTTACTCCCTCCATCCCAAAAAGATAGGCCACCTTTCCTTTTTCGTCCGTCCCAAATTATAGTCTTGTTTCCTTATTGAAAGTATTAATTATACAACAATATACTAAATTACCCCTATTTAATTCACTTGGAATGATATACCACCATTTAATGCAAGGGCAAAATAGGAAAAATATGGAAAAAAAATTATAATCTCAATTACATTTATTATGTTTTCTTAATCTGTGTGAATTCTTCTACTTGCCTATCTTTATGGCACGGAGGGAGTACAACTTATACAAGAGAGAGAAATATCAAAGGGTATTTGTAATTTTCAAATATAAATGGGTTTTTTTTGTAATTAAGCTAAACCTCAGGGGCAGTTTCATTAACCCTAAAGCAAATAAAGAAAACGGCTCAAACCAAAAGGAGCAAAAAGAAATTAATTTCCAGAAGGGCACATTTCAGTTGTAGCTACAACAGAAATAAGGCCATGCCAAAACTCAAAACTATGTTTCACAATCATGTATCAACTTCTTGTGCTCGTGCTCTAGAATTATCAGCCCCAAGCATTATCAACACACGAGAACAACGGTTGTTCCGAACGAGAATCACTTAACTTTATCCGTCTCTTCATTGTTGCGCCAAAACTATATTCGACATCAGAAGTGTGAGCCAAGTCTCTCAAATTTTCCTAGCTTTCCATAACTTACCTATACAATCTCTTGTAAAATCTGGAGTCTCGTCTGTTAAATCTTTACAACCAGTGCAACTTTAGATCAGAATTCCTCCTTCAATTCAGTAATTGAGTTGCAAATTAGTTTTTTGACAGTCCAAAAATTTGTAGCAAGTAATTAAAACGGTATCCCAAGTAACATCATTCAAATTATGACTGAATTGTTCATTCAAAATTAAAACATGGGTCAAAAGCATTTCTTGAAATTGAGTTGTCAAATAGAATGAATTATTGATAAGAAGCGAAAGTCAGGTGCCCGAAAAGGTTAAAAGGAGTTACTAAATTGAATTGAATAATCGTCACATTTATTTTCTTAAGAAAAACAAACAAAAGTTCTTGATAATGATCAATCATGGCAGATTCAGTTCTTAACGTACCGAAAATCAACCGAAAAGTTGGGACTTGCCAAGCTCTCCACTGCTTTGTTGTTGGTCGAGTGTACAACTCGAACTTGAAGGCCTACATTCCAAAGTTCCTCTTGTTCTTCAATTATATTTCTAGCAGAAAAGATTGCCGAATTGCTACAAAAATCCAATTGAATTGATTGAAGTGTTGGTATTTCTCCAATATCCGAAGGGATCTCCTTCAAATTGCGTAAACCTTCAAGAACATAAGAGAAACTAGAGCTGCATAAGCTGCCATCTCCGATCTCTATTATTTCTTGATAAAGTTGCAGAGAAATGAAGCAATATAGTATTGAGATAGTTTTCTTTCTCATAAACTGGGCATATATGGAGAATAGACAAGATTATTTTGATAAACTCCTACTGATCATATTATAATGCATTACTCCTCCAAGATGTTGACTTTTTGCAATTAATTAGCTGAAGATCTTGATTCTTTTTTATCTCCCTCAATCACTATAAAACGCTGTTTTACCGTGTTTCTTCAGATTAATAAGAAAAAATGAAAGACAGACTGACAATGTAGATTAATAAGAAAAAATCCAAGAATAAATTCTGCAAGTCATCCCAAATGCTTTTAAACTTCATGAGACAAACCAGCTTCCTTAAAAAGACAACTCAACAATGAAATCATCCAATTAAGAAGAAAGTGGTAAAAGTATAAACTGAACATACCAAACAGTCAACGAAACTTCAGACATCTCAACTTGCTGTAGGCCCTATGAATTGCATCCTTTGCCGGTTCAAAGAATTGTGCTGCAAAGTGGTACCATTATAATTTATTTATTTAATTTTTGAAGAAAAAAAAAAAAAAGGAAACCATATTACAACCAATAATGAGTAAAAACGTCAAGGCAGATTCAGTTCTCACTAGTTATTTTGAACTTCAACTTGAAAATTATGACTTGCTAAGCTTTGTATTGCTTCGTTCCTTTGCTCGAGTACAACTCGAACTTGAAGGCCTACATTCCCAAGTTCCTCTTGTTCTTCAAATATATTTCTAGCAGAAAAGATGGCTGAATTGCTACAAAAATCCAATTGAATTGATTCAAGCGTTGGTATTTCTCAATATCCGAAGGGATCTCCTTCAACTTACGTAAACGTTCAAGAACAAGGTGCTCTAGGCGTGGAAAGTGGGCGCTGTCTGTCCTCCAGTATTCCAAATCACAACATTCAGAAATTTGCAAGAATTTAAGGCTGCAGAATTGACCTTCAACTGTTTCCCACTCGGGTCCTATAAAGGAACTCCTCATTAGTTTTAGCACCTGAAGAAGGGGTAACGAACCTATCATTGTTGTTATGTCTTCCCATTGGAGGCAGGCGCGAATAAAGTCAACTTCGTGGCGAATGTGGGAAGATGAGGTTTTGCACCAAATAACTCCGGTTTGGTGTGTACCGGGAAGAAAAGCTGCAAAATAAGGACTCGAGTTTATGAAGACGCTCGAGATTATTGAGACAGCAACTTGAACTTATCTGAAACCAAAAATAATATAATCTCAATTTCTTGATATTGGGGATTCTCTTCACCACACTCGAAATCTTTTATTATTGAGAGTGTCTGTAGGTTTCCCAAAACAAAGCCGTCTCCCTTGGGTGGGTCCGGGAGTTGGAGTAAATTGAACTTCACATGCCTAAGTTGAGGCATCTTCCAAATTTCAGATGCTGCAGCATCCCAGCTGTCAAAAGTAAAAACTAATGTTTGTATATTCCAAAAGAGGCAGATTGAGAACGAGATGATCTCGGGATCCGCATCAGTATATCTAAGCTATCGATGTATCGACGCTTAACTAGAACACAACTACTTTTTAGGAAAAACACTGCAGACGCATATCATTCCCATTCCATACTCTCAAGAACCTATGATTAAACGATCCTGGTAAGCGGAAGATTTGTGTGTCAAAGAACGGACAAGTGACACGGATGGCAAGGCGTCAATGACTTCAGGCATGATGCGTTCATGAACGACAATACGCCGTTGGGTACTTATCTCTTGTGTAATATTATTAAGATTATCTTTGCAGCCTTGTGACATAAAGGAACTTGTGTTTTGGGCCTCACTTATGCATAGATCCATCAAGAGATCATGGATTTTGCAATATTTTATTTTCCCACTATATTTCCTCAAACTAACCAAAATGAGATTTCTGTCAACGAGGTCGTTGAAGTACTCTTCCGCGACTACTTCCAAGCTTTTACCACTGATTGGTTTTAGAAATCCTTGAAAGAACCCATAGCTTCATGAGATTCGGAACATCGATCTCATAGTCTTCCGGATACATTCCCATATACAGAAAACATGGCTTTAAATGAACTGGCAATTGGTTATAACTCATTTGCAATATTTTCGAGCAACGCTCATTGTCCTCTAATTTCACAATTGAATTTAAATTTTCCGCAACGTGTTGCCAATATTCTCGTCCTCGTTTGGACTTTGCCAGCAGTCCTCCAATCACGACAATAGACAAAGGAAGGCCTTTGCAATTTTTCGCAATCTTCTTTCCGATGTCCTCCAATTCTATAGGGCAATCTACAATTTTGCAAAGTAGATTCCAACTTTTATCCTCATCTAGAAAATTCATCTTAAGGCCATAAGAGCCGGTTAACTCAAAAGCCAACTTTGATAGCCTAGTAGTTATCATTATCCTACTTCCATTATTGTTATCCGGAAAGAAAAACTTCACCTTCTCCCATGCCTCAATACTCCATATATCATCCATCACAATCAAATATCTCCTACCTGATAAACTTTTGTATAACATTTCTCCTAATTCATCCTCACTCATTTGACTCGAGCTTTCCCTGCTCCCTATGGTTTTCACACAGAGAAGGATTTCTACAAGAATTTCTTTTGCACTATATTCTTGAGAAATTGTAGCCAAGCAAGAATGTCAAAATGATGTTTAATGAGAGGATTCACATATATATTTCTAGCATGTGTGGTCTTACCAATGCCACCCATGCCGACAATTGGGATGATTTGCCGATTGGATTGTTGTCCGGTGAGCTTATCCATGATTTCAATTTTGACATCATCTAAACCAACCATTGTGTTCTGCCCCGTGGGAGGAGATTTTAACGAACCAGTCGAGATTGAAATCCTTTCGAAGTGATTTTGGATTCGTGTCTTCTCTTCAATCTCCATCGACACCTCTGTCTTGATCAAATCCATGTCGTGTATCACTTTCTGTAGAGCTTGATAGAATTCAATGGAACCACTGATTTGTTTCTCATGATCAGTACTTGTGGATCCAGCAAGAATTTGATCCGCTATATGGGATTCGATTATATCCTCTGCTGCATAAGCTGCATTAGCAATACGACACTCCAAGGCGTCTGTAACTTCGTTTCCACCATTAATGGAATATCCTTCAAGAAAATGTTGCAAGAAAGTAACCTTTTCGGTGAGCGATTCAATCTGTTCGTTGTCAAGAGAAATTGGAGGGCTAGGATGATTTTGGATCTGGTCTATAATATGCATTACAGAAACTAGAGCTGCATAAGCCGCCATTGATCTAGGTTTAAAGTTGCAGAAAAATACAGCAACAAAGACTTTGTTTAACTAATTTAGCTGAACTCTTTAATTACTAAAATATGTTCTTTTAATCTCCTGGGTAAACGTGTTTTCTTCAGATTAAAAAAATAGCATGACAGGCTGGCTGTTCATAGTCGACAAGAAGAAAACAGAGAAAAAAATTAGGGATAATTACAAAAAGTACCCCTAAGGTTTTACCTAATTAAAAAAAAATCAGCTAACTTTCAAAATTACAAAATGAAGAGCATTGCTTACAAGCCAAACAGTGTAGCTTTAAAATAAAGGGTCTCATTAAAACTTATCAAAGTAAAACCCGAACCTTTGATAGGCAAAAGAGTTCATAAAAAACACAAAAAAAAACCTTAAAAACGCAATCTAAATGATGGACGTCTAAATCTGTAGAGGATTTTCGAATGGACGCCTTTCATTTATTTTTTTTTTGCATGTGCTTGAGTATCATCCTGAAGGTCCTCGATGTATCATGTGGAATATCGGCCAGGCTCCTCGCCACAATTTCCATAGCGCCATAGCTTTTTGAGGAATCATCCGAGTGAGCGACAAGAGGAGTAGTTGAGGAGTCGTCTAACCGATCATTAAAGCTTCCAATTTATCTCGCATCAATTTGATCTTCTTCATCCCATATCGACCAACGTTTCCGTGATGCAGAGCGGTCATAACCTTGAACCCCTCGGGATCGTTGGAGCTAAGGACAAAATCATTTCGAATAAGACTATTAGAAACTTTTTTCTATTGTATATTGCAAATTAGCTTGTTCATGTTCATCCATTTTGTTGCAATTCATCAATCCTCAATAACCATTGTGGAAACATATTGTTGAGGTTGATAAGGAACCATGGCCCATGCGTGTTGCTAGTATTATCCTTGAGGCCATAATATGATTCTCGTTATCGGTTTGTGCTCCAAATTCGTATTATCACATGCCACGCATCTCAATCGGCACTTAAACATCAAAAGCATTCTTGGTATCAATACGCAGAAGAACGTCCACCCCCCTTAACATGACCTTGTCGTCCCAAGCTACTTGCACCCAAGTTTGGATCGACCGCCTTGCCCTTTGTAAACCGGAGCACAATCTCGAGCGGTGGAATGTCCACAAATGGACTTTTTTTTTTGCGCTCAATGTCGTCCTTCATTTGTACCTCATTGGATTTGACCGACGACAATTGTTGATATGGTGCCCAACTATGCGACATTTGGCACAAAATTCCGGCAAATTTTCATAACTAAGTGAAACAACCGAACAATGTCCCACCCGTTCTACCATGATAAACTCCTCGTAGAGGTTTATTTAAATCAATTTCGACTAAAACACGTACAAATATCCCACTTCCCCGACAACGATCGTCCATCGATTTGAATAGGGTACCAATTCACTAGCAATTTTCATAATGAGAGAAGGATGCCAATACTTGATGCTTAATTCATATATGCGAACCCAAACTTGTGTCACCAAGTATTTATTTTGTAAGGATTGAAATCGGTACCCAATTTGTAATCCGCATGGTGCCCGAATTCAAATTCCATGAAGCTTTGGCGAAAACCCGATTCCGATCGGCCACATCATTAAATTGTAGGCTATAATAACCTTTGCTAGGGGGAACCAAACGCCGTGAATGTTGAATTTTCCACGCAGATCGCAATTTCGATTTAAAGACTTCCAAAGCACAAGGTATGGCCCCGCTTTAGAAGCGAGAGACGTCCATTAAAGAATCACGTAACTCCACCGCTCGTTGATGGTAGATCCCTCATCCATCGTAATGAATAATAGTTCCTTTTCTTAATGGTATCGTATCCTCTACACTTTCTTGTTTGGGCATGAGTATGCTCCGGATTGGGGTTTTGAGATACCCTGGTAAAACCCCGAAGGTATCGAAGGGTTCTTTATTATGGGGCGTTGAAGAATCCACTATTTTATATACTTAGGACCGTGCATCGGCGGTTCAACCGGTTATCTACCGGATCACCGTGGTCGATCCCGGTATAATAAGGCCCTAAAAACCGTTTTTTGCGGTTAAACCGGTCAATACCGGGTCAAATCGAACATACCGCCAAAAACCGGTTAAATACCTGTTCAACTTTTTGCTATTTTTTTAATTTTTGTGATTTTACTTTTTTATAAAAATAAAATTTATAAACTTAATATTTAATATATTTATGTCATTATTTGAAATTTGAGCTAAATATATAGATATTTTCCTTTTAACTATACATATATACAACTTTTCCTTTTATATTAATGAATTACATCCATATTTTATATAATATAATATCAAATATAATTATTTTTTATTAAAATGGTAAAACCGGTAAAATTGACGGTTGAACCGTCCGACCGGTTGAACCGCTACGGTGGCTTGACCGGTTTAATCACCGTGCGATATTTAAAACATCGGAAGAATCCTTATCCAATGTTCTCTTGACGACATGATGCATCAATTAACGATTGTGCATAGAGGACTCTAAATCTGGGATGATGAAACATTATGAGAACCCACTTTGGGATTAATCAACAGATCGTCTTTGGAAAGTTCGGGGAATAGATCAAAATCAAGGTCCATCATGATGAATATCACAACTAATCTGCGTGAAGATGATTTCTTCAATGAAACGATTATGGATCCCACTTAGGATGGGGATCCATCGACCCACCGCCGCTCACATTCGAGTAAAATGAGTAAAAATAAAATCAATCTGGACTCTCTCGAAAATATCAACATCCATTCTTTCACTTCACCAAATTTCACCAATTCTTAACCAAAAAATAATAATAATAAAATCAAGAAACAAAAATCCCCAACAAGATCAACAACCAATAGCTCAATTAATAGATCCTGATGTGATGATTGGAAGGAAAAAGTTCGAGAGAGAGTGAAGAAAAAAAAAACCAAAATCGGAACTCACCCAACTAAGTACCAAACATTTAAAATAACATACCAACTTGGAGTGAAAGAAAAACTAAACGGAGTACCAACCGAGATGTGACGGGCGACGATGGGCGGAGGCTCGGTGACGGGCGCGATGGACGAGGCGGAATGACGAGCGGTGATGTGGATTTAGGGGTTTCGGTCGAAGTCTCTCCGGTTTGTACCTAAAAGGAGTTCGAGATGTGACAAAGCGATGACGGCGGAGGCACAATGACGGGCGCGATGGGCGGAGGCGGAGTCATTAGTATATGATGTATATGTATAGTAAGAATATTATTGAAATCTTGCTTTATCTTTTAATTTTTTTTGCATTAAATTATGTTTTAAGTGTAGTCCAATTATTAATGATATATTTACAATATCCAGATTCTCTTTTTCAAATGATATTATTTCTCAAGAACAAGAATGTACGTTTATTAAAAGTTTAAACATGTCTTAAGAATATCATGTATGTAATTGTCAATTTTGTTAAAAAATATATGTTGGAATTACTACTTTTGTATTTAAAAGACTGTTTTTCAATCATTTTTAATTTGCTTTAGATGAACTGCAACTATTTATAACTCATATGCAATATTTTTAAGCAACGTTTATTGTCCTCTAAATTCACAATTTAATTTAATTTTTCTCGCAATATTGTGACGACAAGGGTGATAAGGGCCGCGAGTGATCATCGGTCTGCGGGAGAGGCATGGACAAAGAACAACTCGCTTCTAGGTGAATGTAAACTATAATGAGCCAATCCACACCGAAGGGATTCTCAAATTGCATGTGCGGTGTATGAGACTATGTAATTGAAAAGAGCTTATGAGATTTGACGGTACTACTCATACCAACAAGATGCGTTTTATTTTAAATGTCCAAAGACATAGAAACTTCAAATTTAAGTGTCTTTGACATGGGGCCAATTATGGGATGGGTAACCCCGGGTCCCCGATAAGAGAAGATTCGATATTGTGCGTGTATGAGATTATACGATTATTTTGGTGTTCATCATATAAAAACTCAATTTAAGTGAGCAATTATGGGATGTGTGAGTCCTTCTAAAGCTTCTTATGGAGAGCGTAAGTGAGAACAAAACATTATTCAATTCTTTGCAATCAACTTTCATATTTCCTCTAATTTAAGAGGACAATTTTGTTCTCCAAACACATTTTGGCAAAGTAGATTCCAACTCTTACCCTCATCTTGAAAATTCATGTCAATTCGATTAAGAGCAACTTACTCAAAAAGTCATGTTTGATAGCCTAGTTGTTATCGTTATTCTATTTCCATTGTCAATATTTGTAAAAGAAAATTTTACTTTATCTCACACCTTAATACTCCACTCGACAAAGAATCATGTAACGCTTGAGTGAGTTCCAGAGCAAGTAAAAATAAGTCAAAGAACTTGAGAACAATAAGTGCATAATGAATTGTGTACCATTTAATAAGAGTGACAAATTGGCCTAGCCGACGGGTCATCCCACCCAACCCGCATATAGCTCGGTACTTGAGTTGGGCTTCATTTTTAGAGGGCCTAAAAAATTGGGGCTACCAAACAGCCGACCAAAAATTCTTGTATTGGGCTGGGAGGGTTACAAGAAATGTGGTCCGATGAATTATTGGGGTAGCTCGACCCAGGCCCAATTTGATGACTTAGCCCATTGGGCTTGGGTTATATCGGCCCGACCCAACTCATTGCTAACTCTATTGTTTATTTCAACTCATTGTCAGCTCTATTTTTAAACTCAAGATATAACGTATTTATAGAAGTATAGGTAAGTCTTACGGGCTTTTTAGCCTTAGAGTTTTAATGGGCTTAACTTGTGTATTATTAGGCAAATAATTAAGAGGAAATACCACAAAATACCCCGATTTGTTTTATAAAAAAAGACAAAAATACAACCCTATCACTAATCTACCCCATCCTAGGTCCTAAACTTCCCAAATATACCCACCCCTTTACTTTTCTTATCGGGTTTTTACCCTCAATCTCGTAACTTGTTTGTAGCCCGGAATTATTGAAACCAATCTCGAATCCATTTCTTCTTCATGATCTCAAAACACAAAACCCAAATCCATAAACCCTTTTAACTCCTCCAATTTAAGCTCGACATACTTCGACCGGCTATTTTTCCTTCGCTCTTCCTCGTGTCATAGATCGATGACCCACAAACAACTACTTATGTTGTTAATACAGGGGTTCATTTTTTCTTGGTGTTTTTTATGAAAAATCCTCGAAACTCTCAACTTGTTTGCCGAAAGTATGGTTTGAAGGCGAGGCCCGGGGACCGATTTAAAGCGACGGGAATTTAGGGTTTTGGAGGTCAAAAGTTGGTCATCACTATAAGATCTTCTCATCGGGGTTGTGATTCGATTCGACTTTGGCTTATAATCATCATCATCGACTTCTTGATCTTGTTCTTGCACAACCGAACCGGTTTTTTGGGTGTAATAGACAAAGGGGGTTTTGGTGTGAAAACTCCATACTCAAACCAGTATGAATCAAAGAGGTTTAAGATTATTGTTTGCTCATCCGACATTTTCTTTTTTCAAGGCAATTGATGAAATTCGAGTATAGATAGTGAGTGGTGTTGGACACTACGAGAAAACAGATGTTGATATCTTTAAGATTAATGTTTGGCATGTGATGATGTTGAGGACACTTGATTATATATACTATGGATGAAGTGTTGTAGGGCATTCTTTATGTATTTTTTTCATTATATAAGAGTAACTTAATTTAATAAGAAATTATATTTAAAGGGGCACGAATAAGACACAACTTAAAAATAAAAGGAATCATTTTATTAATAAACCCAAAAAAATCCATCACACTTTCGTTGCGCCAATCTAATTTTATAAAATGTAGTCTAATTATTAAAAAGAATTTGATGCGCCACATGTAACGACCAAAATTACTAAAATCCAAGTAATTGGATAAAAGAAAGCATTTTATAAAACATAACATAAAATTAAAATATTGCAATCAAGTAAACAAAGTACATTATTTCGAAATCAAACATCAGTCATCCAAAAATAAAATAGTATCTATTTTTTTTAACAAAATAAATACAATTACTGACTTCGCATCCACCGCCCCAAATCCTCGCTCGGGCTCCTCAACCTGAAAAGTGTTAATAAATATGGGGTGAGCTTTCAACTCGCTCCGTGGGGACACGTTTGTCAAGATTAAATACAACAATATGCATAATCATAAACATTCAACATGTAATTTACTCTGTATTTTTACTCGATCGCCGATTACTTTTATAGTCTTTGTGGTACACCCCGAGGATACATTTGATCCCTGGATCTTCTTACGACCACGACTAACATGATTTACTCTGTTCCACATTGCACATAAACGAAAACACATATACGAAGCATTTAATAAAGACAAACAATTCTTGAATAGAAAATAACCCCACCTTAAAATAATTGCATATATTTGGATTAGCTTTAGAAGTGGGCGGTTAAAAACTTCAACTCCTTAGAAGTCTAATTGACAATGGCATTGGAGAATTCCCTTATAAAAGAATAAACTCATCACCACCTAATCACCTCAAATACACAATTATATATATATAAAACACACAAAGACAAAAACCAAAAAAAAAAAAAATAATAACACACACACTTGCACACAAACTCACGCACACATACATATTAATTATACTAGTGTTTTACCCGTGCATCGGGGTGTGGTGTTGATATATAAATGAAATATGAATACGAAAATATAATCTATTATTAATCTTTGAAAAAGAAAATTACAATTGCACAAAAAGAATTACAAATTTTGAAATACTTCTTTGTACACAACATTAGTTGTTTGACGATCGTCACCGCAAACTAAAATTTTCAGTCCCTTTTGATTGGTAACTCGAGAAACGCCCACGTATAATTGGCCATGATCAAAATTGGATTCTTGAGAAATAGACCGACATTCGAGAGAGACTCGCCCTCGGCTTTTGTTTATGGTCATGGCATACGACACGATCAAAGGAAATCGTCTTCGTTGGAACTTGAAGAGAATATCGAGGTCGAGAAGGTGTAAGAGTCATTCGCGGGATCAACACTTTATGACTGCGATTGGCTCCAAAGTGAGAATCTTGGATTCAAGCACATGTTTACCAAGCCTTGTAATCACCAATCGTGTACCATTACACAAACCATTTGAATAGTCTATATTTCTCGGGAGCATAACAAGAGTCCCAACCTTCAAATGAATTTCATGATTAGGTACTCCGAACATCTTATCCCATTTAAAAATTCCGGTGTATGCGGATCATGTAAGAAATCAACATTAGCGTCCGATTTGCAAGTGCTATCCAACCCGGATAAGTCGACCTTCCTCGATGTGTTCAAAGAGGTCATATATTGATTTATCGACTCAACCACATCGAGAGTAGTGCCAAAATAGCTCTTTCCTTTAAATAAGTCGGATCTTGATCGCATCTTTAAACATTGGATAAGTACTTTCAATGATAGTCGAAATAGGATCACCATTTGATTCAAGCAAAATATCTCCAGGGGATGTCAATAGTGGCGTAACCGTCATTTTCTCCTCCAAGTGTTCCATCCCGGATATTTGCAATCCATTCGAAAACTTAACCAAATCCGCATAATCATCGCTTTCACCTACTCTTTTGAAGCCGTATATTCTTAGTTAGCCTAAGCGCGATGAATGCCTCCACAAATGCGAAGAATTTATCGTGGCATTAACGATATCTGCCGACTTCCCTTGGGTACGATCGGCAATATCATGTTAAAATCTCCACCAAACACCACCGTTTTGCCTCCAAAGGGGATATCTTGACTTCTGGTTTGATCGCTTCCATAATATTTTTTTTATAGTTGTGTCCATGACCTCAAAGCAATGCTTGTGCATCATTGGAGCTTCGTCTATATTATTAGTTTACTACACACAATCAATTGACAAGTGGATCGCCAACTTTGATTTCACAACTCGATCCTTCATGTGGATTTATAGGAATAACAAATCGAGAATGTGCGATCCTTCCACCGGGCAAGAGAAGAGACACTATTCCACTTGACGCCACATTAAGTACGATTTGTCCTTTTGATCTCAACCCCGAAGATAATGCCCTCCACAAATAGGTTTTGCGGTCTCAAGATCTCCATATCCATATACAAAGAAAAAGACGACCTCTCGGATTGAATCGCACACATGATTTCGAGAATACACATGGCGTTGCTCATCGGTAAGGTCCGAAAGAAGATCTTTGTGCTCTGCGGCTAAGGCCTTATGATCATATCGTAACTCGTCATAAACCAATCTGTTTTGCCGAATTCAACATTTTCAATGTTTGGAAAATGGCATCGTACAAAACTCACGTAGACTCACTCGCCCGCTGCGCAATAACTTTTCAATTTACGACAGGGCAAGATTCTTAATTTGATTCTCACTTAGAACCGTGATCTATCAAAAGAAAAAAAAATAAACATAAAAATCATAATAAATAAATAAATTATTATTATTATTATATTAGTATATTAATAGATAGTTAAGAAAGAATATAAATTGATTTATATAAAGTATAAAGTATAATATATAATGTCAAATATGATACCTTGGTGTTGAAAAAGAATGTGGCGTCTATATAAAATATCGTCCAGAAAGAAGTTCCCAAAGATTTATCCCACACATCCTCGGTGCAGTCGGAGAATCAAGACAATAGTGATGCAAGCAAACTCCCGAGTCTCTGCGGACGCCTTGATGACTCGCTTCAATGATGCCATCAATATACTCTTTATCGTCTTCTAATAAACCCGAGCATAACAGGCCTCACGATAAGAACTATGTTGCACACCCTGTGCCTTTCTATAATCGGCATGACACGTAGCACCACGCACCACATTGATAAGGCATCTCGGATAATACATGTCACTGGACCGGAGGAACATAGAAAACACGCCCTATAGTATATCCGGATTTTCTTGGCTCCCACTTCTTTAGTTTTGATTTCCATGTGAATTTTGTAGGAGCTTCCGCATGGTCAATTCTCTACAGCTTCAGGATAAATTTTATTGGCTTCCATCCAAGCCAAAAACATGCTTTCTCTTTCACAGTGCTTTTCTTGAGAACATCATCTATTCTTTCGAATCATGAAATATTACACTTTGTTCGTTCTCAAGGTGGAAACTAAGACGTTCAACTGGAGGATATTTATATTGAATTTCATATCCCATAATCTCCATGCCCTCACACACGACGAAACATATCTCGCAATCGTAATACATGCTCACTTCATCTACATTTTTCCCATTCTTCATCACCACTCACCACTACTACGGTAGAACGATCTTTGTCACCCGATCATGTCCCTTATTGACATATTTGAACAAATACTTGATTGATCTTGATTGATTACACCATTCCACATTAACGTGGGCACCGTATTTAAGTAGCAATCGATGATTATGTGGCACGACGACGTGTCTGTTATCAAGAGGAACACCATTTTTTTCGACAACCCTTCCATTATCCCTACGTCGATAACGTGGATTTCTTCATCAATACACGTGGCATCAACAAATTTTTAGGAAAATGTTTCGTGCAGCGACCATCGGTATGCGGGAGAATTTTTCCTGCTTCGCCACACGGACCATGAATCATAAAATCTCTAATTGCCGCAAAATAGAACGGATCATCGGCTTATCCGGTATCTCTGCGATATAATTCTATCTATATCATCCGTAGCTGGATATTTATCTTCTTTGGCCGAAAGATGAGAATATGAGCATGAGGAGGCCACGTTTACGGAATTCTATTGTATATATAATCAGAAAAGTATAAATGAAACAAATAAATAAATGTATAAAAATTAAATAATATATCAAAATAATGTAAAAAGTGCTAAATTAATAAAGAGGTTTCAACAACTTTGATACAACTTTCCCGAACATCGATTTTGGCGAAGATTCTTGATAAGAGCATCCAGTTTGACTTTAAATATTCGGTAAATAATATCGGGCGGTCTTGGCATTGAGATTTCTCTTCTCAAGAAAACAAACAATCTCGGGCCATTTTGGATTGGAGGTGAATGTTATAAATAGATCTGGATAACCGGCCCATCTACATATAGCCATCGCATCTTGATAATTTTGTATCATAAATCGTGCTCCTCCTATAAAACTCGACGGAAGTATAATTCGTTTGCCTTGTGATCTGGGATCGGTGTCTCCATTCAATACAACATCTCTTTGACCATTATAGATATCACAACGCAGCCTTCTTCGATGTAGCGCACATATTTCAATCGGCCGATTCCACCATTGTATAGGCATCCACGACAAACCTGTTGAAACAATCTTCTTGAAAACACAATAGTAGAAGGTTCGTTATTCCTTTCGTGCAACCGATAGGCAAAAATTCTCGAACAATCGCTTTTTCCTTCCTCCATGAGTTGTATTCTTCAAGTCAGAAAGGGAATGTCTTCTCTAAAGCCATCCTCACCGTAAGGTAACAACAAAGGATATTGCAATGCCAAATATGCAGCATTCAACTCATTTATCCTCTGCAGAATCGTCCGATTTTGGTTTCAATCAATATATCTCTTTCTCCTAAAGCCTGGTCAAAATCACCAACAATCAAAGCGGCGACCTCGGAGAACTTGATGGCAAGTTGTATCTTCTAGCATCCTTCCCTCTTTTGCCATAAGTTGTAATCTAACATCCGAATTTGCACATTCTCGTATCTTTTCTCTTGCTACTCGGAAGGTTTTGACCAATATATTATTTTCATCTAACATTTTATGAAGTCCAACAACAATATCTTGGCGCAGATTATTAGTATCACTTCCTTGCCTAAGGAATAAATCAAATTGAAAATCCATAGTTAGCATTTATTAATTTATATATATATATATATATATGTATTGTGCACATTTAATATTTAGGAATTTAAAATGAATTAAAAAAATACAAAAAAACTAACCTTGTGACGGCATTCATTCTATGATTTATCTCATTCTCTCAGATCGTATATATAAAAGTTGTGCAAATTTAGGCGTTGAACCATCCGACGGCGAAACTACCAATTAAATGATAGTTTTGTCCATACATCCTAATACAGAGCACCTTGACCTCTGTTGATGTCATTATCGATCTTTCCGCCCATTAATGTAAAGCAAAACATACTATTATATGATCTTATGTTTTCTTGAAAGTGTTTGCTTTTATCGCTGTCTCCATACAATAGATCACGCAGAAAAGTAGGTGGTTTCTTTCATCGGAGGAAGTTGAATAATGCCGTGACTATCACGCCCCAAACGTGATGCGACGGCGATCAATCACTTAAACGAAAATAACCCAATAATCTAAACCCATGATACTAAACTTCAAGTAAAAAGAGTCCAATGCAAATGAATTAAAATAAACCCAAGTACAAATTACATCTTAAGATCTCGGAATCCGAATACAACCCATAGATTATCCGAATTTAACTTACAGTCGAATAGAAACAAAAATGAAGAAATCCAACAACAATAAAAGTAAAAGGAGTGTCACTCCACATCAACGGAAGAATTCAATCTGTGGTAGGTTCGACGTCTTCAACGTATTCTTCATCTAAAGGTTAGAAAAAAGAGGGAGTGAGACAAAAATCTCGTGGATGGGGTGATCATGTGCAAGTGTGGCGATATATATAGTTAATGCGAAAACAGATTGTATGAAAACGCGTGAGGTATGATGCATGATTTCACACATAGCCCACAAGCATCGTGATAAATATATATTAAGTAATATATTTTTACTGATTTAAGAAATAGTTCATGGTCACACAAGCACTATGATTCAAGCGGACGGAGGATTGCGTCTTGATGTGTAGCGCCAATCCCATGAAAGACAATTAATGGTTGCGTCTTGAAGTGTAGCGCCAACCCATGCATTACAAGTAGCGATTCGCGTCTTGAAGTGTAAGCGCCAACCAAACGTTAGTTCAACTACGGAATCGTGTGGATCGATGAAAAGCCCGATTCCTTTGTTCTTCCTTGTAACTCCCGTTCATGATGGTCAAGACCATCACCTTATCGCTCCATAGGCAAAGACAAAATCCACGTTGGAGCTAGCAAGGCTCGGATTCGTCATAATCATGATTATACCTCAAATACTACGACCCGCTTCCCTTGGACAAACTCCGTCCCTCGCCTTGCGGGATTAGGGCGATGGGGCCGGAAGAGTGGAATAGCGGCCGAGCTGCCTTGCCCATCCTCGACGTATCCATTTCGATTTGAGCTCGACACACCAAGTTGACTCGGGCATGAAATTAAGTACACGTTCGGGTAGTCAACCAGGCAATCAGTATATTGATTCGGAAGCAATTCATAAAAAGTTCTCGAAAATTTGCGTAAAGTAATTATGGCGTTGGTGGAGTTATTTGGATGAAGATGATTATCGGGAGGATAAGCAATCTTCGATATCTTGAAAGATTAGGTGGAACATAAGTCCGTTATAGATTCGAAATCGCAACACGAGGAAGTCGCCCCGCGATCGGGTTTTAATCGGTCAAGACGATCCGATAAGTCAAGTAGTTTTTGAGAAAATAAAATATTTTAATTAATAATTAAAGTCAGAGGGTCCAGGCTGTTTTAGTAAATGAAAAATAATTTAAGTTAGGTCCTTGATAAAAAGAAAAATTTACAATTAGCCCCGTTTTGTAAAAACCAATACTTTTGGGGTTAAAAATTGAATAAATAAATATCCCGACCTTGAAAAATTATGAGGTCAGTTCCTAAAATCTCTAAATTGTTCATAGATTCAGGTTTTTAAAGTTTTGAGGTCGAGTTTTTATAAAATTCTCACATTGGCCCCAAATTTGTTAAAATTGTCATTTCGGGCCTTAAGTTTAAAATAATCGGAACTCACAAACCGGGAGGGCTTTTAATGTGATTCCAGTTGGAAAATATCACTAAGGTTAGTGGGATATTGGAACAAAAACAGTTTTAAACGTCATAAGTATAGGTCCCTTAACTTTTGAAAATCTCATTTTTGTCCCATTTTGAAATAATTGCCTTTAAGGCTTTTAGGGTCCAATTGTTATGAAATTTGAACCTTGGGTCCAAAATATAATTATGTTATAGGTAAATTAGTATTTCCAGGTGCATGGGCTGCATAAGTCCTGGAAATTTCATTTGGGTCCTCAAGTTAAATCTTTTACAATTTGGTCCCTCAAGTTTTATAAAATTACTTTCCAAGCTCTAAACACTTGGATTTTTAGAATTCACTTAAAATATGTTATTTCCAGTCCCTTAAGAGTTAAAATTTCAAGTTTTCAATTAGGGTCTGGTACAGTTTCGAAATTTGCAAATTAGCCCTTAAACTTCTCAAATTTTACAATCTAGTCCTTGGGCTTTTAAGGGTTGATTTTATTTATCTAAAAACTCTTAAAACTTTATTAAAATGTCAAAACATAATTTTTGAACCTGAGTACAGTCCCAAAAATCGAAAATTACAGAGGGGTCCCTTAAGTTTTATTTTCTTGCAATTAAGTCCACCAAGTTTCTATTTTTGCATTTTAAGTCCAAATATTGAAATCTAATCAATTATGCTCGACTTTTCCAGGTTATAATTCATACAAAACATATATTTCAAGAGTCATACACATACATGACCATCTCTTACATGAATTCATCAAATATAACAATAAAGTGTACATGTATGTCTTAATTTTCGATAAATCGCATTTTTGAGCAACACTTGAGAATTTTCCCAACTTGATACAAGAAAATAGCATGCAATACATAATATATATATCTCAAGTGCTCAAAATTAAAATACTACATGCATTTTTAAGTAAAACACCTAGAAGTTGAAAGGATTTTTCCACCCACCTCGTAGTAGTTTCTCGGGTTGATCTAAAATGTAGTCTTCTTTCTTGAATCAACTTCTTGACTCAAACTCTTGAAGATCAGCCCCTAAATGGTATCCAAACCATATTTTGGTGTTAAAATTAAAGTCTCAAGTCTAAAGAAAATATACTAGGACCAAATGGTTACTACTCACCTTAATGTCTTCAAGTAGTCTCAAAATGTAAATTTTCCTTCAAGCCTCTAACCTCAACTTGAGATGATGTAGGTCAGCCCCTAAGCTCCAAAAATTCATATTCTTGAGTCAAAAATTAATTCTTCATGTTGTCAAGAGAAAAATACTAAAACCATAATTTTCTCACCTTAATAATGTATAGTCTTGAATTTCCTCTTCAAGCTTGTAGTCAAATCTAGGTCTCTAATTCTTCAAGAAATTTCTCTAGAGTACCTCAACAAGAAGGATTCAACATTATTAGATGGTGTAGGTATAAGGTTGAGGATTGGAGAAGAAAAATAGAGTTGGGAGAAATGAAGATTTTCTTACCTTATGCTTGAAGAATTTGATCCTTTAGAGAGGAAAATGGAAACAAGTCTTGTGTTTTTATGATAATTATGAAATGAATAATATTGGTAGATAAAGAAAAAAAAATAACAAAATGATTGATTCCCCTAAGACAAGGAGCCAAAAGTTGGAGGGAATAATAATCATGGTGTTGGTATTTTTATTTATTAGAATTTGGTGGAAAGAAAAGTTTGTCTTTCCTTTAGGAATGTGACCAAAAGTTGAGGAAAAATAATATATATATGTAAATATATATATATATATATATATATATATATATATATAGATATATAATTGTAGGTATTGAAAAGAATATGAAACAACCTCCCCATTTATGGTAATTTTTGAATTTTTTAAAAATAAAAAAAATTATTTTTTTAAAAAAATTAAAAAAATGATTGGGAAATTGGTTGGGATGAATTATAGAATAAGATGAAATATTAGGATAAGGATTGGAATGCACTCCTAAATTGTTGGAGGTCTAATATTTCTAAAGTTGTAGTCATTCGATCAAGTATTAATACTAGAGAGGAAGAATATAAAATCGTTAGGCTCAAAACGAGAAAGGCGTAATTGATGTTGAAAGAAATAAATAAAAGTCGGTCGCGGTTCATTAATAATGTGTTTGTGATACATAGCCGAATAAATAATCACTACAACATCGTATCTCACGTTGTTAAAATTCGGTCTCACAACTACAACATGATCCATATTTCGGACAAGTAGATCGACATGGGATTGTATCCTCTCCTCATACCAAAACATGGTCAAGACAAAATTGGCAAGTATAACTTGCATCACCGATATCCCAAGACTCTGTTAAAAGTGTATAAATAGGTTTTTTATTAAACGCTTATAAAGTTTTGCTTATGTTAAAAAAAAGAAAAATATAATTAAACAACAATTCTCACCATGGTTAGTTCTGTGATTGTGTCATGTAACTGAGATTTAGTTGTATTTGAATTTATTGTATTGTTCACCATTGTATTTGAATTGCAATTCACCAAAGTTTCAGCAGAGTCTTCCGTAGTTAGGTCAATAATTTCAGAGATATGAGAATTTGTCATATTAAGTAATGTTTTGAAGCGGTGGGTCTTCTCACGAAACTAATTATCCAAACAAAAAAATATAACTTAAAAGTTAAAATTTACATCTAAATGTGTAAATTAAAAACTGCAACATATCAAATAATAAATTAAATATACCATTTGCATTGTTACCAGGACTGGAGTTTGAAAAACGATAAACAGTCATACTTGAACCATTATTTGAAATAACTCTTTTAGGACCACATACGAGACTTTCTTCCCGCAATGCTCCCATTTTACATTATAAAAAAGCAACAAAAAAATTAATTCCACAGATAAATCTATCTATATATATAATGTTTATTATATCAACTATAAGTATATGTACGTGTATTTCACAACATTCAAAACTATAAATGGTTATTTAAGTAATATTCACTTTCTTTATCAAAATCTTTTGTATATAATTGTAATAAAAAAATTTGTAATGTCAATTTGTGATTGATTAACACTATATCTAAATTGTTGCCATGCACATATCAATATTTCATAGTCGGAATAAAAATATTATTTTATAAAATTTATTTATTGTTTTTAAAATATAATTTTAATATAAATACATAAAACCATTTAAACATATAACTATATAAATCTAATCTAATAACAATAAAATAAAATGTACCGTTTGTGATTTCACTAAGAGGAGAGATGGAAAATGGAGAAACACAATTGCTTGAAGCATTGTTTTGTCCCACAACTCTTGTAGATCCACGTGTAGATGTTATTCCTGCCATACTCCCATTTTCTATTTAAAATAACAAAACAATAATTATAAACAATTTTGCGAGAAAAATGATATATAAATAATGAAAATTTTAGTTTTAATAAGGAATTTTTGTTTCAACTAAATAATTTTTAGTAAATTTTTAATAACTAAATAATTATGTTGATTGTTTTTTTAGTAAAAAAATGTACAATAAAATATAGTAAAAAAATGTTGCATAAATAATAATATAACTGATAATTTGTATATATATATATATATTTGATTTTCGATAATATTATAATATATATATATTAATTTAAAAAATTATATTTAATTAAAACAAAGACGTACATTCTTGTATTATGCTATTTTAAAAAATAAACTAATACTAAAATATACAAAATTGAAACAAAAAAATATGTATAAATAATAATACAAATTATAAGTTATATATGTTTTATTAATTGTTTATAAATTATATATGTTTTATTAATTTTTTATAATATAAATATATAAAAAATTAGTAACTTTCTATTTAATACAAAAAAGTGCGTAAATGATTTATTTTATTTTTTAGGGTACATATAAAATTGAAATAATTAATTAAATAATTTTGAGGGGAAAGTATAAAAACAATTCTCTAAAATAAATCATACACTAAAATATAATAAATAAAATATAAAAAAATTTAAACCATTCCAAAGGCCTGTTATTTAATATACAATCCAATAAAAGATAGCCCAAAAATCGAATAGCCCAAAAAAAACGAAAAATGCACAGGCCCAAATTATTTAAAAGTAAAATAGAATAGCCCAATTTGTTTTAGCTTTTTAAGAAACCCAAAAAGCCCATTAAAACACACAAAAATCAGAAACTAATTTAACATGATAAGAGAGACACGTGTAAAGGACCTAACCCACCTTCTAGACAATTCTAATCCGATCGACGGTCAAGATTAAACCACATGTGCGGTCAAGATTAAACCCAAAAATGAAGAAATAAAAATGAAATGGGAAAAGAAGCGAGAAACCCTAATGACCCCCTCACACTCGGCCGATTCATCTCATTTCATTTCTCCGTTTTTCTCCTCTCTCTCTCTCTATCTCTCTCACTAAAAGCCCTAACTTCATATTTTGCTTTTGATTTATAGTCTTGTATTATCTTGTATGAAATGTTTGTGTTCGACAATACAAACTCGCAATATTCATAATCTCGAGTTTATTTTACACCGATCTTTTTTTTTGGGGTTTTCAAATCTCTTTTTATTTTTCGCAGAATTAAAACGAAATTTATTTTGTGTTTTATCATTTTTTCCCATCGATTTGAGGAAGTTGTATTTTAGGGTATTTGTTTATATTCCGATTTTTTTTTGATTTAAAATCGTATTATACCCTCAATTTACTCGAGAAAATGATGTAGCTTCGAGTCATATTTTTTAGATAATTTTAATATTTTTTCAGATATTTTATTTTTGTTTAGATCATTTTTCTAGTATCTGTTTTTTTATATCTTCATTTTTTTGTAAATTTTACACTGGAAAATTTTGATTCGGCCTCACCAGACACAATATTTTGTGTCTTCAAAATCTATTCATAAAATTTCGGAAAAACAACAAAATTCTGCTGGTAAATTTTTTGTTTCCATATTTTTTTTCGTATGTTAATAATTAATTTTTTTGGTATTCTAATAATGATTTATTTTTTTGGTTGCATGTGGATGTCTGGAAAGAAGATGAACATTTGTGCTTTGTCATCTCGAGGTAAGTGTATTTTTAAGCTGTATTTTTTTATATTTTGTTTATCTGCATTTTTTTCATGAATTTCTTTAGATCTGAATCAGATCTTAAGTTATTTGTACATATAATGTTGGACCGAGAATGAAAATTATTATGTCTATATATTTTTTATTTTTTTAAAAGTACAAAACGTTAAGTTTTTTGTTCATAACAGTCAGTTTGGTCAAGGTTTCTGTTTTTTTTTTAAGATCTATACATGTATCTGTGTAGATGTGTTTTCATTTTTTTAAAATTTATGTTTTAACCGTAAATTTATATATATGTTGTATATTTGTCTTGATCTAGTAATTTTTTTTTCGTGTTTCAACAAATAGATATTTCAGTGGGTTTTTTCGGTTTGTTAAAACTCCTGTAGATATTCCCATATGTGATTTTTGTACAAAATTATATGTAAAGGTAAGGAGGCGTTTTTGGTTTTTAAAACACATTTTTAAAATCGCTAATTTTTCTAAGTAGAATTAAAAATTGTAAAATGTATAGAATTTTTTCGTGTATCTGTTAAGCAAAGATGAACATGGTCTTACATTTTAATTATTTTATTCTGTAGTTTTAATAATCTTATTTTGTTCTTTTAAAATTCAATTTTTTTATAATAATTCTTGGATATTTAAAATCTAACTTTTTTTTCGTGTTTATGAGACTCAATGATCATAAAATTGAAGATGTGTGACCGTGTCATTTTCAAGGTAATGATAAATATATCTTGTAGCCGCATATAATATAAAGAACATTTACGATGCCCATCTTTATTATCTAAATAATATGTTATTAACAATTTTTTTCGCATTTTACGAGATAATTTGAGTTTCATTGAAGTAATGAAGACACAACTCTATTAAAGATAAGTTCTCGAAACTTAGAGTAGTTTGTTATCTGTTTTGTTTTCTTAATCTATCTTAAAATAAGAACTTATACATGTTCTTCATGTTTGCTGAGGGGGTGTAATAGATTTGACTATTCCGAACACCTTGACAATCTCTCGGTTACGGTAAGAATACTCAACACCGTATTGTTGAACTTGTAGTTTGAAAACTAAATTTTAAGACAAAAATTTAACATCTTCATAATTTGCTTCTCTTCGTTTCTTTTGCTAATCTGATTGATCTTGTCGATTTATCGCATTCGTCGATCTCTTTTTCCCGTTCGATTGTGGATCATTTCGTATTTTTGTTATAGTCCGACCGTATGTTCGGATTGTATGCTTGTGTTGCCCTGAGTTTAATTTTTATGATGATTGAATTATGAAAACTTTTTTTCACAATTTATACTCGCTTGAATCTAATATTGGTAGTTTTCATAATCAAGATTCTAAATAATGGGAATTTTAAAGAATATTATTTAGATATATATATGGATTATACCTTGCATTATGGCATCTCTCAATTAATGATCAAATATATTTATTTCCTTTTTTTTTCTATGATTATATGGTATGTTTGACTTTAATCGAATAAAAATTTGGTAAGATCAAGAATCATAATAAATTAATATTATAAATATTTATTATTAGAGTTTTAAATGAATAAACCCAAAGTATACTCATAATAAATGATTCTTTAACGATCATATATTCGTTTTTTAAACGTGGATAACCCAAAGATATATTGTAAACGAGAATATAGGAGATGTGTTTAGTTTCACTTCAATACATTAATTATTATGTTTGTAGAATATTACTTTGTGTGAAACACCTAACTCTGTTATTTGTTGTTCATGATCTTTCAATGTCCTTTAATTTCACTTCGCATAGATTATATTTTGTGATTTCGATTAACATAAATCAACACTCTAAAGCAACAAAACCTCGCTTGACCTACTACACCATGAGTGTAGTGGAATCTATGAGGGCTTAGTTGTTGTAATGATGCCTGTAATTTGATATTGATGGCATGTGTTTGCTTTAATGCTTTTACATAATTGTTATTTTTGCAAAAGTTATTTTGTTTTTTATTTCTCATAAGGTAATTAAATTTAATAAACAAATTTAATTATTTTAAAAATAAAACAAAAAATAGGAAAAACGAAACAAAATAAAAACTATAATTAAACGAAACAAAATAATTTTATTAGCAATGACCCTTCAATCAATATCCAAAAATAACAAACTTACCAAAATCTTAAAACCCTAATAATACTCTAATTAAATGACACATTGCCATTCATTTATTCAAATAAAACCCTGAAAATAAAACCTATGTATTAAAAATAATAATATTACCAAACAAAAACGATACTATTTCTTCTCATCGTCATCCTCTTTCTTCACAAACTCCTTTAACTTCTTTGCGATCGTAGAAAGACGCAAAGTCATCAAAAAGTGCTCTTTTAAATGCAGGACTTTCTTTCACAACTTCTTTCTGCTTAGCACTCTTATTGGGAGTGTTAACTTCATCTTCAGAAGAATCGTTCTGAAAAAAAATAAAAATTTGATTTATTTTAAAAAAATATAACATTATATATTTCATAGAAAATTAAAAAAGAATAGAAACCTTGTATGTTGAATTCTCCTTCATGGTGCGACTTAGACAAGAAATCGATTCCTACTGAGATCATAAAAATGTAAATGTCAATTGTTAATCAAGAAAACAAATTCAGAAATATTTAAATATATTAAAACTATTAAATAAAAAAATAAAACATAAATTTAAATACCTGGCTTTCAAATGCGATTCGCGAAAATTCCTTAATCAAAGTCGAATGGTTGTCGGTTTCAAAATCAAGTTAAAGCTCTATCATAATGATTATATTGATCTCCTTTGACTTGAACCTTGAAAAATGCTTGTACATCAATTAAGCTTGCAATTTAAATCAGGGATATCTCTTCCGTCGGCCATCTAATTAAATTAATAAAGTTTATGTTATTAATAAATTTATATACAAATTATTATAAACTTAAATGACTATGCATACATCAAGGTGTTCTCTCCTTAGAACTCCACATGGTTTTCCTATAAGTTTTTCACAATCTCGATCCCACAACAAAAGTGGAACATTCCCGGTTTCATCAACAACTTGTATCTCCGGTTTATACCCAATATTAAACATGAGAAAACTAATTAAAATATAATCAATTTTCAATAAAAAAATTATTTTTACAAATAAAAAATATGTACCTTAATTGCCCAAATTTCAGAAACTTGTCACAACCAAAACAAGATAACTTATCTCCTGCTTGAGATAGTTTTTTGGGCAAATTGGGCAAGACAAATACCACCAATCTCCAATGAAAGAGATAATTGTACCACACACCCGAAACTACCAATCTGAAAAAAAAATTAAGCAACAAAATTTATTTATAACATACCAATATGTAAAAAGATATTACATTGAACATAATGTATTAACTTTTATCTGTTGGTATACATGATAAGTCTTTTTTATGCATGTTTTATGTGTATATTTTGTTAGATAAATGTTTTTATCATGATTTTGATGATTTTGTTCTAAAGAGTTTTTATACCAAAACAATGTCCCTAAATGTTGTCCTAACACTTCCAATCGATCTAAAATGTTTTTACTATTTTTGGAGTATTTCTTGAAGTTTATTTTCGATTTAAAATTGGACAACACTTTTGTTTCAGCTCGGCCAGCCGCCCATAGGGCAACCCGCACTGAGTTGAGTTTTGAAACAGAAAATGGGGCGTAAGAAAAAAAAAGCGGCGGGCGGCCGGTCGACCAGGTGGGCGACCGGTGTGGTCGGCCGACCTCGGCCGATGAGCGACGCAATTGCACTGCAAGTTGGATTTTTGTTCCAGACTTCTGTTTAGTAAAAAAACGCTCAAAAGGCAACCGGTCACGGTGAGGGCGACCGTCGCCGCACCCCCTTCGACCGGTCCCCCTGTAAAAATTCGCAAATTCAATTTCAATCTTATCTCTGCGCGACCGGTCGAACCCCATGTTTGACAAAGAAACTATCCGTTGCGTTTTTTGCATGACTTTTCCCTATTTTGTGGGATTGATTTCTACAACTATATTGATGATTTTAAATGGTTTCTTTTGCAGCAAATCACTCCCCAAGGAGGAGCCAATGTCTGAAATCAAAGCCAAGACCTCTCCTATAAATAGAGGCTTCATTCAAGCAACAAGACACAACACAATATACAAGCAAAGAGCATACAAAGCAAACACTTTCATATATCTTGTTGTATTAGCTAAAGCACTTTCACTTGCACAAATTTGAGGTCTAGGCTCTCAATTCTTGATTACACTTGTACTCATATTGTATCAATCATTATTGAGTTGTAATCTTGATTTTGGTCATCATTCAACACAAGACATCCTTGTGAGTATTCTTGTGGTAAGAATACACTTGGGTGATCTAGGTGATAGGTGTTTGAAGGTTGTGGTAATCTTCAAAGGTGTTGTAAGAGGGTTGTGGTAATCCTCAAGGTGTTGTAAGAGGGTTGTGGTAATCCTCAAGGTGGTGTAAGAGGATTGTGGTAATCCTCAAAGTGGTGAAGGAGGGTTGTGGTAATCCTCAGGTGTTGTATTAATTTTTGGTAAATTAATAAAATCTTTTCTTTCTTTTTGAAATCCATCCCTGAGATCTTGGGGTGGTAGAGGATTAGGCCCTAGGTGGGTTGAACCTCTTTAAATCGACGAGTGTTGTTTTATTTCCGCATTTACATTCTCGTCTTTGGTTGATTATTCAAAAAGGGGCAAAATCTGAAAACCTAGATAATCTATTCACCCCCTCTAGATTATCGTAGCCACTTGGACTAACAAGTGGTATCAAAGCCAAACTCTTTGGCTAGCTCGTTCGAGTAAAGAGGAAAGATCCATGGCTACGAATGACGCTTATCTCACCACCGGGCGCCTCCACCAACAAGCCACCATTGTTCGACGCCAACAACTACGCATTTTGGAAAGACGACCGTATGGAGTGCTTTCTACAAGGGTGCGGATTTGACATATGGAATGTGGTTATTGAAGGAGTTGATCAACCAACAAAAAAATGGAGGATGGCACCTCGACTCCTAAACCTTTCAAGGAGTTCGATGAAAATGATAAGAAGGCTTTCTCTCTAAATGGTAAGGCCTTAAATATTTTGCATTGCTCACTTACCGCCACCGAGTACAATCGCATACGAGGCATAAGGTCGGCACATGAGGTTTGGGAAAAATTGGAGACTATATATGAAGGGACAAAGAAGGTCAAGCAAGCTAGAAAGACCATGCTTGTTAAAGACTTTGAAAACTTTAACATGTATGATGGTGAAAGCATCTCCAAGATGGTGGAAAGGCTTGACAACATTGTCAATCCTCTTGTGGCCCTCGGTAAAGTCATCTCCGAAGAAGACAAAGTGACTAAGGTATTGAATGCTCTTCCCGGCTCATGGTCCGAAAAGGTGACGGCAATCACGGAAGCACAAAATCTTGAGACACTCAAGTTTGACGAGCTCATCGGGAACCTCCTCATCTATGAAGTCTATCTCAAGGAGAGGAAAAATACCAAACCAACCATCAATCAATCGGGTATGCAAAATATTCCTAAAGGTCTTGCTTCCTCTTCTAATAATGCATACTATGATAATGATGATGATGATGAGGAGACGGCCGCACTTGTTCGAAAATTTGCAAAATTTGTGAATAAAAATAAAGCAAGAAAACCAAGAGATAATGCTTGCTTTAAATGCGGAAAACCCGGGCACTTCATTGCCGATTGCCCAAAGCTCGATGAAGAGGAGCAAAAGAAAAGGAAGCCTTTTACAAAAAAGAAGGCTCTAAATGCGGAAGTCAAAACATGGGATGAACTACTCGAAACAACCGATGAGGAAGGAGAAACCGAACACGGTCTCATGGCTATAGACAGACGAAAACAATGAGGTACACTCAAATTCTTCTACTTCCTCCATAGTTGATGACTTGCAATGTGATTTTGATGAATTGCAAATTGAGTTTCAAAATTTAATCGTTAAATACAAAAATTTGAAAAAGGAGCATAAGGAGATTAAGGTTGAAAAGGAAAAATTATTTACCTCTTATGAATCTTTAGACAAAGCTCATGCTCTTACTCTTACTAGAATTCATTCTCTTGAAACCGAAAAGGAATCGCTCACAAAAGATATTGAATGTTTGAAAAATGACGCGTGCATCGTTTCAACATAAGTACGGATAAAGTCACAAAAATTTTAGATGCACAAAGAGGTGAGCATTCCAAATCGGGACTTGGTTATAAGCCATTTCAAAGTGTTTTTAAGAAAAATAACCAAGGTCCGACTTTTGTACGTGCCAATAATTATAATACTCCTACTTGTTTTTATTGTGGCAAAGTTGGACATTATGCTAATAATTGCAAATTGAGAAATAGCTCAAGACATGTTTGGAGACCCAAAGGTCTCAAGACTAACCCCCATGGACCCCAAAATTATAGGGTACCTAAAAGAAATGATTTTGTAGGTAATAGGGGCTATAACAACCATGGAGGATTCGAAATGGCTCGTGGACAGCGGATGTTCACGCCATATGACCGGGAGGAGAGAGCTTTTTACCAACATCAAGCTCCAAGAAGAGGGTATGGTCATGTTCGGCAATGGCAAAGGAAAAATTCTTGGAAATGGAGAAATTGGTAACTCTTCTTTCTCTCTTTTGTAATGTTCTTTTAGTAGAAGGGCTTAAGTTTAATTTGATAAGTGTTAGCCAACTTTGTGATTCAAATTATGATGTTTCTTTTAATAAAGAAAAATGCCTTATTCTTAAAAATGGTAATATTATTTGTGAAGCAAATAGAAAAGGCAATCTTTACAAAATTTGTACTAGTGATTTGGTTAGTCAAAATGTTTCTTGTCTTGTCGCCAATAATGATTTAACAAGTTTATGGCATAGGCGACTCGGACATGTTGGATACAAGAATTTGAAAAATATTTACAAAAACCAACATGTAAAAGGACTACCCAAATTGAATTTTGAAAATCTTGGCTTATGTGACACTTGTCAAAAGAACAAATTAGTTAAGAGTAGTTTTAAACCCAAAAATGAAATTTCCACTACCAAACCCCTACAATTGCTTCACCTTGATTTGTATGGGGATATTGGTACGGCTAGTCTAAGTGGAAAACATTACACTTTTGTTATAGTCGATGATTTTTCGAGATATACTTGGGCTCTTTTCTTACAAATAAAAACGATGCCGTTAATGAGTTTGTTAAGTTGTGTAGACTTATTGAGAATGAAAAAGAAGATACTATCAAGTCTATTCAAGCGATCGAGGTGGAGAATTTGACGGTGAATTTAGAGTATTTTGTGAAACCAAAGGATATGCTCATAATTTCTCGGCTCCAAGGACACCTCAACAAAATGGAGTAGCCGAACGGAAAAATCGAACATTACAAGAAATGAGTCGATCCATGCTCAATGAATTTTCACTTCCAAAGTATTTTTGGGCCGAAAGCCGTAAAGTACCGCTTGCTATGTCATTAACCGAGTTTATATTCGTCCTAATATGAATAAAACTCCATATGAGCTTTGGAAAGGAAGAACTCCAAATATTAGTTATTTCAAAATATTTGGATGTAAGTGCTTTATTTTGAATACTAAGGATCAATTGGACAAACTTGATCCTAAGGCCGAAGAAGGTATATTTATGGGGTATTCAACCAAGAGCAAAGCATATCGGGTTTACAACAAGACTAGCATGGTTGTTGAAGAATCCATTCATGTCAAATTTAATGAAGCCTCGGGTGTTGAAAGAATACCGAATGACGATAGTGATGAAGAGGATATTGTTGAACCTATTGTTCAAAGTGATGCTCATAATGATCAACCTTCAAGTTCAAATGTTCCTCAAGAAGATAGGGGTGATACTTCGAATCTTCCCGTAGCATTGAAATTTAAGGGAGATCACCCAAAAGATCTTATTATTGGTGATCCCCTTGATAAAGTAATGACTCGAAGGAATTTTGCCGAGAAAGCTCTTATATCTCAAAAAGAGCCTAAAAATGCTAAGGAAGCTATTGAGGATGAAGATTGGTTTTTGGAAATGCAAGAGGAGTTGAATCAATTTGAAAGAAATGATGTATGGGAATTAGTACCTTGTCCTCCATCTCAAACAATCATTGGTACAAAATGGGTATTCCTGAACAAACTTGATGATCAAGGCAACATTGTTCGAAATAAGGCAAGGTTAGTAGCTCAAGGGTATTGTCAAGAAGAAGGTATTGACTATGATGAAACTTTTGCACCCGTAGCACGTTTAGAAGCTATTCGTATTTTACTTGCCTATTCTTGTTTCAAAAATTTCAAACTTTACCAAATGGATGTTAAATCCGCTTTCTTAAATGGTATTATTCAAGAAGAAGTCTATGTAAAACAACCTCCGGGGTTTGAAAATTTTTCTAGGCCTAATGATGTTTATAAACTTAAAAAGGCTTTGTATGGTTTAAAACAAGCACCCGTGCATGGTATGATAGACTTAGCTCTTTTCTTTTTTGCAAAATGGTTTTACAAGAGGTAAAGTTGATACTACACTCTTTGTTTTTGAAAAAGGGCAAGATTGTTTACTTGTGCAAATTTATGTTGATGATATTATATTTGGTGCTACTAATGAATCTTTGTGCAAGAAATTCTCCAAGTTAATGCAAGGTGAATTCGAGATGAGTATGATGGGGAGCTAAACTTCTTCCTTGGACTTCAAATTAAGCAATGCCAAGAAGGTATTTATATTTCGCAATCAAAGTATACAAAAGAACTTTTGAAGAAGTTCGGCATTGAAGAAGGAAGAACCGTCTCGACTCTATGGCAACCAATGTCAAAATTGACAAAGATGAAAAAGGCAAGTCGGTTGATGAATCCAAGTATCGAGGTATGATTGGTAGTTTACTTTATTTAACCGCTAGTAGACCGGACATTCTTCATGCCGTATGCCTATGTGCTCGTTTTCAAAGCAATCCCAAAGAATCTCATATGAGTGCCGTTAAAAGGATTTTTCGATATTTGAAAGGCACCATTCAATATGGCTTATTTTATCCAAAGAATGAAAATTTCTCTCTTAAAGGTTATAGTGATTCGACTATGCGGAAATATTGATGATCGGAAAAGTACTTCCTGGATCATGTCAATTTTTAGGCGATTGCCTAGTTTCTTGGTTTTCAAAGAAGAAATCGTGTTTTCTTTCAACGGCCGGTTTAATATATTTCCGCCGCATTTTGTTGTACTCAACTTCTTTGGATGAAACAAACCTTAGCGGATTACAAATGCTCTTTTTGAAAACGCGTACCTATCTTTTGTGATAATGTATCCGCTATAAACATTGCTCAAAACCCGGTTCATCATAACCGTACTAAACATATTGAGATTCGACATCATTTTCTAAGGGATTGTGTCTCAAAACGAAAAATTGAGATATCTTTTGTTCCATCTCAAGATCAATTAGCGGATATTTTCACAAAACCGCTAACTTCCGAGACTTTTAAGCGTCGATCGAGCTCGGTTAGGCATAATGCATATTGAATGAAATTCACGTTTGTATTTTGCACGTTTTTAAAACTTAGGGGCGAAAAATCGGATTTTCGGTTGAAAATTCGGATTTTGGAAAATTTGCAAAACAAATGAAGAGGTTGAGGGCAACCTGTCGCCCCCTCAACGCGACCGGCCGCCTCAACCACGACCGGTCGCCTAAGCCATTTTTGGTTTAAAATCGCTCTCTTCTTGAGCATTAGTCTTTTTCACTCATTTTGGCCATTTTTCGTCCCCTTTGCCAAATGCACACTATTGTCACTCAAAATTGATTTTTATGCATTCCATTTATATCTTGGACCGTATATAGCATGTTTATCATCATCATTGCTCATCCTTTCCGATTAAATGGTAAGATTTTTCCTTACTTTGCTCAATTGGGTTGAACCTCGAGTTTATGGCCTTTCTTGTATATTACTTGATGAAATTATTTTATGATCATGATGAGCTTAGTTGTTATGCTGTTTTGTATGATAATTGGTATGATTTGGTGATGAAATTTTTTTGGCTTGGATCATTTACAAGGGCTATATACAACTCTTTTTATTTTCACGCCCACAATGTGTTCGATGAAATGTTTCAATGAAAATTTCAACTTCTACATGATTCTCTCGCTTCCAAAAGTCTTCTATACTCTTTGAGATCATGTTTTGGGAAATAAAACGGCGTATGAACTCTTCATGATGCATTTCTCCCATTTTCCTTGGTTTTTAAGCCTAAAATTGCTCAATGGTTGATAAATCGTCTCTTTGGCGCACTTTGATATATCTATGATGTTTCTATCATCCTAACATTCTTTTTGATGATTCCAAAGGGGAGAAACAGAAATTGGCTCGTTAGCTCAAAGAAGCCAATAAAAGCTCATAATAGAAGCTACAAGCTATGGCTTTTTAAGGCCATAAGTTGTGAAGAAAACTTAGTCCAATGGTTGTTTTATGGACTTTATGGACTTGTTTGCATGGACATTAAGTATTTGTGACAGGGGGAGCTTCTAAGCTCATGAAGTTATTGTTTATTTTTGTAAAAGCTTGTGCTTCTAGCTTATGCAATAATTCTTCTTAATGTGCTTGTTGATAGGGGGAGCGTTTGTAAAATGTTTTTAAACGGATAGTTTACTCTTAAACCGGAAAATTATTTTGCTTTTTCGAAATCGTCCTCTTGAAAATTGTTTTGGTTTGTAATCATCAAAAAGGGGGAGTTTGTTAGATAAATGTTTTTATCATGATTTTGATGATTTTGTTCTAAAGAGTTTTTATACCAAAACAATGTCCCTAAATGTTGTCCTAACACTTCCAATCGATCTAAAATGTTTTTACTATTTTTTGGAGTATTTCTTGAAGTTTATTTTCGATTTAAAATTGGACAACACTTTTGTTTCAGGAAGCTCGACCTAAGCCGCCCCATAGGGCAACCCGCACTGAGTTGAGTTTTGAAACAGAAAATGGGACGTAAGAAAAAAGGGAGCGAGACCGGCGACTGGTGGGCGACCGGTGTGGTCGACCGGTCGACCGGTGAGCGACTTTATTGCACTGCGCAAGTTGGATTTTTGTTCCGCATCATTTCGTAAAAACGCCAAGGGCAACCGGTCACACGGTGGCGACGGCCGCACCCTTCGACCGGTCCCCTGTGTAAAAATTCGCAGAATTCAATTTCAATCTTATCTCTCACGCGACCGGTCGAACCCCATGTTTGACAAAGAAACTATCCGCTATGCGTTTTGCATGACTTTTCCCTATTTTGTGGGATTGATTTCTAACACTATATTGATGATTTTAAATGGTTTCTTTTGCAGCAAAAATCACTCCCCAAGGAGGAGCCAATGTCCGGAAATCAAAGCCAAGACCTCTCCTATAAATAGAGGCTTCATTCAAGCAACAAGACACAACACAATATACAAGAAAAGAGCATACAAAGCAAACACTTTCATATATCTTGTTGTATTAGCCTAAGCACTTTCACTTGCACAAATTTGAGGTCTAGGCTCTCAATTCTTGATTACACTTGTACTCATATTGTATCAATCATTATTGAGTTGTAATCTTGATTTTGGTCATCATTCAACACAAGACATCCTTGTGAGTATTCTTGTGGTAAGAATACACTTGGGTGATCTAGGTGATAGGTGTTTGAAGGTTGTGGTAATCTTCAAAGGTGTTGTAAGAGGGTTGTGGTAATCCTCAAGGTGTTGTAAGAGGGTTGTGGTAATCCTCAAGGTGGTGTAAGAGGATTGTGGTAATCCTCAAAGTGGTGAAGGAGGGTTGTGGTAATCCTCGGTGTTGTATTAATTTTTGGTAAATTAATAAAATCTTTTCTTTCTTTTTGAAATCCATCCCTGAGATACTTTCGGGTGGTAGAGGATTAGGCCCTAGGTGGGTTGAACCTCTTTAAATCGACGAGTGTTGTTTTATTTCCGCATTTACATTCTCGTCTTTGGTTGATTATTCAAAAAGAGGGCAAAATCTGAAAAACCTAGATAATCTATTCACCCCCTCTAGATTATCGTAGCCACTGGACTAACATATTTGAGTAGTATTCGAGTTGTTTTATTGTTAGTTTTGTAAATTTTTGATTGTACATAGTTCATATTACTCCGGGTGATTTTATTGATGTAGATTGACCATTCGGGCCAATTTCGGTGAATTTTGGACCATTGATTCATGTCAAAACATACCGGGAGTTTAAGGATGCAAAACGCTCGAAATTCCAAGCCAAACGCTGGCGTCATTTCGGGCCTTTTTGGTCCAACACGGGCAGGGGGTGTCGCAACACGGCCGTGTTCCACGGGAGCCAAAAACTCGAAATTTTTGCACAAAATGCCTCCCAACACGGCCTGGCCGTGTTCCCCAACACTGGCCGTGTCCTGAACACGGCCTGGCCGTGTTGGGAAGCACGGCCATGTCACCGAGTGCCTCGAACAATTAAACAAAGACGGCCTGGCCGTGTGGGGCGACACTGGGCGTGTCCGGACCTCTTTTTGCAACTTTTCTTTGCGGAATTTGGGGAAAACTCACCTACCAAGCCTTTTGACCACTTTTATACACCTTTAACACCCAATTTTGCTGCAACATGTCCCCATATTCCCTCAATCATCATGTGTATACAATGATTCAACCAACTCAACCATGAATGTGCACACAATGATTCAACTAACAAGCATGGAAATGGGGCATTTGTTAATATGGTATTTCACAAGATGGTGCTTATAAAAGCCAAGAGTTTGAATTGAGATTGATGTAATATTCATTCATAAAGAGATTCATAGTGTTTAACATTTTGAGTGGAATTGGGATCAAGAGGTCTTGGAGGAGTAAGCTTAAGGCAACATTGGGAAGAAGGCTTGGAGCAACATCATCAAGTCAATTGAGATTTTGATAAAGATAAGTACACCATGTCTACAATGTTTACATCTTCTTGTGTAATTTATTCTTTGGTCAAAATCATGTGTAGCTAAGCTCCTAGTGTTTGAATGTAATGAACTCTAGAATGGATTTGTGATTAAGGTGTGTATGTTTTTAATAAAATCTTCATATTTTTGTGTGATTCACTTATATTATGCTTCGTTCTTTCGATTGATATATGCGCAATATTGATTTGAAGTTTATTTTTCATCCGGAAATCGAGAGATTCATGGTGAAATAGAACCTATATAAGTGAAAAGAGTTGCATGCAATCCTAGATATAGACGACATAAATCTTCCGGATTAGGGTCAAACCTAATATGGGAATTCATAAATCGTTATAATGCAATCTTGGGGTTTTAACTAGAAAGAGATTTCAGTTAATCAACTTGAGATTAGGAGTTTTTCGCCTTGAGAAAGGGATTAACTTAAATCGGGAATTTCTACGGTCCACATAGCATGAGATTTTATTAAAAGAGGTTGGTTTTTGCTAGGGCTTATGGTTGAATCTTTTAACTTGTCAAATCACAAAAACATTCTAGAGGGATTTACATTCAAACACACTTCTATCTCTTGATTTCTTATTCTACAAATTTTATTTCATTTTTACACTTCGATAATTTAGATTTTTTATCAAACAAAAACTCAAAATTGTTAGATTAAATAACAAAAAGACGGTAATTATTAGTACTTATAATCCTCGTGGGAATGACACTCGGTACTAATAATCTATACTATAAAACGATAGGTGCACTTGCCTACGGTTTTAAAGGTAGCTTTTGAGCCATCAAGTTTTTGGCGCCGTTCGGGATTGTAATATTAAGAACACCTTATTTTTGTTAATTTAATCATTTTTTATTTTATTTCATCATTTGTCTTTCTTTTTATCTATCTTTGTAAGTCTTGGATTACACTTATCCTCTTTATTTACCGCATGCCTACGCCTACTCGCGCCGAATTTGGAAGCGTGACACCGCCGGTAGCAACACGTGAGGAAAGTATTAATACTGATACTTACGAGGAGGATATTAACGAAGGCAAGGATCCCGATATGGCGGATGAACAACAAAGAACCATGTACGACTATGCCAAGCCATCTATGGACGGCACATCGTCTAGTATTGTAAGGCCCACTGTTGCAGCCAATAATTTCGAAATCAAACCGAATGTCATTCAAATGGTGCAACAATTTGTTCAATTCGACGGCCTACCTGGACGAAGATCCAAATAATCATATCGCGAATTTCCTTGAAATTTGCGATACATTCAAAATAAATGGGGTCTCTGATGATGCCATCCGTTTACGCCTATTCCCATTTACTCTTCGGGGACGGGCTAAACAATGGCTAAATACTTTGCCAAAGGGAACGATTACAACGTGGATCATTATGGCAGAAAAGTTCCTTCTGAAGTATTTTCCACCCGCCAAAACTGCACGATTGAGGAATGAAATCTCTTCATTCACTCAAGAGGACGACGAGACTTTGTACGACACTTGGGAGAGATTCAAAGAGTTGCTGCGAAAATGCCCACATCATGGCCTCCCCATTTGGATGCAAGTCCAAACGTTTTACAATGGGCTACTCTCATCGACGAGGCAAATGATTGATGCGGCGGCCGGGGGAACTCTTAATAACAAAACGCCTAAGCCGCCAGGATTTGATTGAGGAATGGCCATGAATGGCTACCATTGGCAATCCATACGAGGTAAAACTAACAGTCGGTTGGTGTTTATAATGCGAATGCAAAGGGTTACACTAGCCGCACAAAGTCGAAGCTTTGACCCAAAAGATCGACGATCTAGCAGCCTCCTAAACCACCACCACCGCACGTTTTATCTTGTGAAACTTGCGGCGGATTGCATAATCATCAAGACCGCCCACACACGATACCTCACGCCGAACATGCTAATTACGTTGGGAATCAAGGCGAAAATTACCCAAGTAATCCTTACAAAGAACACATATAATCCTGGGTGGCGACAACATCCGAATTTTGGTTGGGAAATCAAGGTCAACCACGACCTAATCCCAATCCCGATCTACACACATCTCCGGATTTCACCAAATCAAGTAAGCTAACTTGGAAGATCTTATAACAAAATTTGTGCAATCAATGAGATACCGATTCCAAAGGTGGTGGAAACATCCTTGAGAAATCAAGAGGCATCTATCCATAATCCGAAAACCAAATAGGCCGATTGCGAAGATGATTTCCGAAAGGCCACAAGGTAGTTTGCCGAGTAATACCGAGCCAAACCCAAGAGGAGCACGTAAAGGCAATCACCATCGCTTTTCCACATGAGCATGATTATGCCAATGCCGCCATGCGTAAATACGTGGAGGATGACATGCCCAAAGAAAATCTCATGAAAAAGGAGGTTGCGAGAATACAAGCCCAAGATCCTTACCGGAGTTTAACCGAAGAAGATAGAAGAGAGGACAAATTTGGTAAGTACCTTGATTCTTTCAAACAATTACATGCCAATAATCCATTTGTTGACCCTCATTCAAAGCATGTTAGGGATCTTAATGACATCATTCCTAGTGAAAATAAGCTTAACAAAATATCAAATGTGCAATTGAATGATAAATGTCCTTCCAATGAACTACCACAAAAATTTAATGATCCGGGAAGCTTTATTATCCCTTGCACAATTGATGGTTTACTGTTGATAGGGCACTAGCCGACTTGGGAGCTAGTATCAATGTGATGTCTTATGAAACATTCAAGCATGCGGAATTAAGTGAACTTAAACCTATTAGGATGGACATTCAATTAGCCGATAAATCGATTAAACATCCTAGAGGTATTGTTAAAGATGTGCTAGTTAAGATTGATAAATTCATATTTCCGATTTGATTTTATTATTCTTGACATGCATGATGATATAGAAGTTCCCTTAATTCTAGGGCGTCCCCTTTTTGGCTACCGCTAAATCTCTCATTGATGTGCATGATGGAAAGCTTACTTTGAGAGTAGGGGGTGAACAAGTTATCTTTAAAATTCCTTTGAGAAATCCTATAAATGATACTTGTTTTCCTATAAACTTGATTGAGACAAGGATGAATGATTTTTTGCTTGATATGTCTTCTAATAAATCCTTGAAAGTATGTGATGTTCAATGTGCAAACGTTTCCCACACGATAAATCCCATTTTGAGAATAACATGCGAAAAAATAGGACCATGAAGGTCAATTGTTCGAAAATCGATACGGGTGGCGATGTTGTTCAAAGAGATAAAATATTTCATAAGTTCAAGGCTCCGCCCGATTAAATCTTCACATTTAGGTGAAATGGTCCAGCTATACGACGTTAAAGAAGCGCTACCCGGGAGGCAACCCGATGTTTGTGTGCAATTGTTTTCATTTATTTTTATTTTATTTTATTTTCTTTCAAAATAATCACAAGTCCTTAGAGTCATTTTCAAATCAAAAAAAAAAAAAAACTCTTGAGCTTCTTCTTGCTTGTCCTAATTGGGAATATTTGAGATTTCACGGTATTCGAGTTGTGTGTTGCTCAACTTTGATTAGGTATGAAGATGCCGTTGAAGGTCCCGCACCAAAACAACCCAATGGTCGCTCAACACCGATTCCACTATTGTAGTAAGGTCGTATTTTTCTTTTTCCACCTCTTTTATATCATTCTAATTTCTTTGTTTTTTTTTTTTTTTGAGTGTTTTGTGTGTGTTTGTCCATTTTTTTCTTTCACATTGAGGACAATGTGAATCTTAAAGTTGGAGTGGGTACAATAACATTTTCGGAATGCTTGTGTGTTTGTTTTCAAGAGATGTGATTTTTTTTTTTTAACAAATTGAATGTTTGCTAGTCAATAACTTAGCCCAATTGTACCTACATTAACTTGTTAATTTGTGTTTTCAATGTGAAACAATTGATTGTCTAGGATAGATTGACGTGGATGCGAGCAAAATTTTGATGAGATTTCTAACACCATAAATACTTGATGTGTTAAGGCATATACGACGATACCTAGCGCTATGAACGTCTGAGAACTCGTGATTTAGTAGTGGTTAACAAGTTGTTAAACCAAGCTTGCGAATAAAAAAAAAAGAAAGAGAAAAAGAAAAAAAAAAAAAAAAAGAAGAAGAAAAAAACGGACCAATCGAGGTTATACTCCTCTATTTGTTGTTGCTTAGTAACTAGGAGCATTCATGAGCCCCATGTTTGTCTTTTTTACGTAAAACGGCGACACGAATATGAGTATGGGAAACCACCCTAGGAGTGTTTGAACAGAATTCAAAATATAAACCTAGTGGAAGCATGTCTCGAAAGGTCCCAAAAAAAAAAAAAAAAAAAAGAACGAAAAAAAAAAAAGGGAGAATGAATACTCCTTGACTTCTCATTCCAATAAAGTTCAAGAAGCTTGGTTATATGACTAGTAAGCTAACTACTATGATCCATTGAGTTCTTGTATTTTCATAGCATTATTGAATTGAAGTTGTTCATAACTATCAATATTTGTGGCGTGATGATTTCAAGTCTCAATAATGCCTACGATATTACGGTCTTTCTTGACAATGATCGCTTTGCAAAATAATTTTTTTTTACTTGAATGGTTAATTCGGGTTGAGAAGGCTAAGAACTTGACTTTGCTTGTGTTCAATGTGTTGAAAAAAAAAAAAAAAAAAAAAATTTTTTGTTGTAATTTATCAATCCCTCTTTTTGATATAATGTTTTGCTTGAGGACAAGCAAAGTTCAAAGTTGGAGGTGGTTTGATAAGGGTCTTTTTATGCATGTTTTATGTGTATATTTGAGTAGTATTCGAGTTGTTTTATTGTTAGTTTTGTAAATTTTTGATTGTACATAGTTCATATTACTCCGGGTGATTTTATTGATGTAGATTGACCATTCGGGGCCAATTTCGGTGAATTTTGGACCATTGATTCATGTCAAAACATACCGGGAGTTTAAGGATGCAAAACGCTCGAAATTCCAAGCCAAACGCGTCATTTCGGGCCTTTTTGGTCCAACACGGGCGGGGTGTCGGGCAACACGGCCGTGTTCCGCGGAGCCAAAAACTCGAAATTTTTGCACAAAACAGCCTCCAACACGGCCTGGCCGTGTTCCCAACACGGCCGTGTCCTCGAACACGGCCTGGCCGTGTTGGGAAGCACGCCATGTCACCGAGTGCCCGAACAATTAAACAAAGACGGCCTGGCCGTGTGGGCGACACGGGCGTGTCCGGGACCTCTTTTTGCAACTTTTCTTTGCGGAATTTGGGGAAAACTCACCTACCAAGCCTTTTGACCACTTTTATACACCTTTAACACCCAATTTTGTCTGCAACATGTCCCCATATTCCCTCAATCATCATGTGTATACAATGATTCAACCAACTCAACCATGAATGTGCACACAATGATTCAACTAACAAGCATGGAAATGGGGCATTTGTTAATATGGTATTTCACAAGATGGTGCTTATAAAAGCCAAGAGTTTGAATTGGAGATTGATGTAATATTCATTCATAAAGAGATTCATAGTGTTTAACATTTTGAGTGGAATTGGGATCAAGAGGTCTTGGAGGAGTAAGCTTAAGGCAACATTGGGAAGAAGGCTTGAGCAACATCATCAAGTCAATTGAGATTTTGATAAAGATAAGTACACCATGTCTACAATGTTTACATCTTCTTGTGTAATTTATTCTTTGGTCAAAATCATGTGTAGCTAAGCTCCTAGTGTTTGAATGTAATGAACTCTAGAATGGATTTGTGATTAAGGTGTGTATGTTTTTAATAAAATCTTCATATTTTTGTGTGATTCACTTATATTATGCTTCGCTTTCTCTTTCGAATTGATATATGCGCAATATTGATTTGAAGTTTATTTTTCATCCGGGAAATCGAGAGATTCATGGTGAAATAGAACCTATATAAGTGAAAAGAGTTGCATGCAATCCTAGATATAGACGACATAAATCTTCCGGATTAGGTCAAACCTAATATGGGAATTCATAAATCGTTATAATGCAATCTTGGGGTTTTAACTAGAAAGAGATTTCGTTAATCAACTTGAGATTAGGAGTTTTTCGCCTTGAGAAAGGGATTAACTTAAATCGAATTTCTACTACGTCCACATAGCATGAGATTTTATTAAAAGAGGTTGGTTTTTGCTTAAGGGCTTATGGTTGAATCTTTTAACTTGTCAAATCACAAAAACATTCTAGAGGGATTTACATTCAAACACACTTCTATCTCTTGATTTCTTATTCTACAAATTTTATTTCATTTTTACACTTCGATAATTTAGATTTTTTATCAAACAAAAACTCTAAAATTGTTAGATTAAATAACAAAAAGACGGTAATTATTAGTACTTATAATCCTCGTGGGAATGACACTCGGTACTAATAATCTATACTATAAAACGATAGGTGCACTTGCCTACGGTTTTAAAGGTAGCTTTTGAGCCATCAATACAATTGCTCTATTGTTCGTATGGAAGATTCACCGGATGCTAAATCATCGTAAACAGTCACATTGGAAGGTAGGGGTGGCAATTTGAGGCACGACACGATTGACCGACACAAACACGGCACGAAAATTATAGGGTTTGGGTGGGGGCTTATCGGGTTCGGGCCGTTATCGGTCGGGCACGATAAGGCACGATAAAAATTGGGCTGATATCGGATCGCACGGTAAAAACACGATAAGGCACGATAAAACACGATAATTTTTTAATTATTATTAATTAATTATTTATATGGGTAATTTAATAATAAATGATTATTTTTACTTGACTATTTTTATTAATAATTTATTAGAATATATGTTTTAAGTATTAAATATAAAGAATATAAAAAAATCATAAGTTTTATTCGTTAACGGGCTTAATGGGCCAATCGGGCCTAACGGGCTTACCTAAATAAATTTGATAATTTTCCTTATCGTGCTTATCGTGGTCGTCGCCGTGTTTATCGTGTTTTTAACGTGTCGTGTTCGGGTTTAAATTTCAGGCCCATTAAGCTTATCGCGGCGTGTTCGTGTTTGGGCTTATCGTGTCGAACGTTATCGTGCGGCCCGATAACGGCCCGCAAGATTTAACGATTTGCCACCCCTATTGGAAGGGGGCAAAGAACATGACCGATCGAACAACTCGGGTGCTTCCATTAACAAAATTGAATCTAACAAATTTTGAATAAATAAACGGGTAATTATTTAAACATCCAATATAAAAATAATCAATGATATAAAATTCAATACCTTCTCTTAAATTCCATAATTTCGTCTTCTTCGCCATTGACAATTAGCTTCGTAATATGAAATGAATTGGACACTTTTACCTCATCTTCGTGTTTTTATGCAAACAGAAATATAATCAAGTAGTGGTCATAGTAAAACAAATAAATAGGAAAACCTAATTTTGTTGCATTTAATTTTACCTTTAAGCACCTTTGCATAATAACAACAATTGGTTCACGATTGTGTTCTTCAAGATAAGGCAGTATGATATCAATGTATTCTTCCCATAGAGTGCATGTCATGCGATTTTTGCTGCATTTTCAGAAATACCATTTGTATATAAAATTATTTTTAAAACATACAATGCAATTTAAAAATTTATGATTTTACTCCAAATCCTCCAAAGTGATGTCTAAGAAACGTGTTGATTTTCCACCAACTTGTGCTGTTTGTGCCGATTGCATCGACACAACTCTTCCGATTATATCTGTTAATATTCCCAAAAAGATAACATATAAAAATTCGTAGAAGTAACATAGTATATGAAAACAATATATTACAACATCATTGTAATAGAATTTACCAAAAAGCAAAGTATCGTCAATTTTCTGGTAGTCATACAGCTCCTTGAAATCTTTGAACTCATACATAAACCTTGGATAGCTTTTATCAAACATCTCAAACATGTGAGTTTTACCATGAAAGATGATTTTATATTTTGTCTCACATGCTTTGTATTTGTCCATCTGGTTAGTGACTAAGAAGTCTCGTATAGCATAAATTCGCCCTTCAATTAGCAGCTTTTTATGTTGTTCCATATGCATTTTACGAATAGTAGCATGTATCCGATTTCCCTGCGAAATATATTAAAAAAAAATTAGACAATGATTTTCATACTCCTTTGTTTTTAAATAACTTAATAATCAGAAATACTGTCAAACCTCTGAATCATGAAATATGCATTCTAGACTTGCAATTTGGGTGTTGTCATTGAAAGTCGGTTTATTATACGCGCGGACCAAGCGTATTTCTCGGGCCCAAGTGGTCTTGCTCTTATTCAAATGCTTGATCAAATCAACATTGGTGCCATCTCCAACAAAACGTAAAAACGTGAAAAGTTCTTAGTTTTTTTTCGTTATAAAAAAGATTGCTAGAACTCGGAGAGTTGGTTTCAATTTGTCAGAAAATCATGAATGTTTGATGTATTTATAGGGCTCAATGTCTTAATAAAAGGAAATAAATTTTTTATATTTTAGTAAGTTAATTTTAAAGAATTTCGTTTTTTTTTTGCTTTTAGTTATTTTAGTAAATCTTGCAAATATCTTGGTTTTTTTTCTTTGTGTATTAAAATTGCAATTTTTAATTTCTTAGAAATAACAATTAACTTGATCTCAAGTTACAACAACTTACCAAAATAATCTTTGGTCGAATACTTAGAATACTACGGTGATTGATCATCATTAATATTCTTCACATTATTACCAAATTGAATTGCAATTCACAATGCGAAAATCAAGGGCGTATAAAAATCTAAATCTTAAAAAGTTGGGAGGTTAAATAGCCAATTCATGCACGCCATATTTAATTCCATATTTAATACATTCAATTAGGTCAATCATGCACAAAATACGATATTCAAGATTTGACTAATTGCAAATTGGTAAAAAGTATTTTTAGTAGTCATTAAATTAATTAAATCTCAATAAAAAATCAATTATGCTTACAACAGATTTACTTGCCAAAAAAAAAAAAGTAAATAAAACAAAATAAAACGGAAATTCATTTTTAGCAAGTGAAAAATGGGCGGAAAAAAACATGGCTTCTATTTTGAGAATAGTCTCTTATTATATATATATATATATATATATATAGATTACCATACATTCTCGAGCACACACACACTAGCACCTACACTCACGCACACACCGACACATACATAAACACAAGTCACGCACACTCACCTTATATAAATACATCACACACACACACACACACACATTAGGCACACACTAGTACACCTATTACTCTCTCTCTCTCTCTCTCACACACACACACACACATATATATATATATATATATATAACACTGCACATACAATTAAACACACGCACCACACCTATGACTCATCCAAAAACCGAGTCGTGAGGAAAGGCAAACCGGAATCGCCCGGAAGACAATTACGGAGCAGCTTTCTTCTTCTTTCTTCTTCTTCTTCTTTTTTTTTTTTTTTTTGGTAGCGGATGTTGTAAAAAATCGTAGGAGGACGATATGTATTTATAGGGTGAAATTCTAGGGTTTGGGATAAGTAGGATTTGTAAAACAAATCCTATTCGACTGACTTTTAAGTTGGGGAAAGATTTTGGGCCCATAATAAATTTCTAAATCAACATTTTAAATTGGGCTGCGTATAATATATTGTTATTGGTTCAAAATAATAATAATAATAGTAATAAAAAAAAAAGAAAAATTATTGAACTAATAATTATATAATAAATAATAATAATAAATATACTTAAAAAATCTGGATATTACAATTGCATTATTGTTTGGCATGTGATGATGATGATGATGATGATGAATGTTTCAACGGGCGACGAGGATTAGGGTGAAGATTTTGTGGTTGATTTCGAGTTTTCATCCGACGGTGAGGCTCGCAAATCGTTTGATGAAATGTCGAGCGAAGACTCGGAGGTTAAACCCAATTTTCTCGTGTTCTTTTATTATTTTGTGATTTGAAGTTTTTCGTTTGTTTCGATGTTGTTTCAAGTTGTTTCTTTTATGTTTCGTATTTCCATTTATTTGTTCTTTTTTATTGTTTTTGATTTGTTGTGTTATGTATCTGACTCTGTATCTTTTTTTATTTCTTTTGTAGTGAATGTGGGATTTTTGTTGCTTGTTATGCCGAGCACTTTATCGGTGGGAAGGCTATGGACGTCGAAGCATCCGAGATAGAGAATGAGCAAGCAAGGCTCGGTCATCCGCTTCACAATCATGCTAAGTTGAAGCCGCAAAATGGTGATGACAATGACAACGACATTGAGTTTCTACCTCCACTTCCTAATGATTTTAGAGAATTGTTGTTATGTAAATCTTAATGATGATGTAATCAATTGAAACATGTAAGAAACATAAATGAAACATGTAAGAAATAATTGTGAAACAGGGGATCATATGATAAAAGTTTGTAGTAAATTGCTTTTAAATTTAGAGAAATGGTGTAATTTTTTCCCATATACTCTTCAATTTTTTTGTCATCATTGTAAATGTTGATCTTTGCTTCATTTCGATGCTTGCATGTCTAATCTTGAACTAAAGATCTCACGTACTATAGCAAAGTTGTTACTAGTAAGTCTTTCCCCGCTACTGATTGATGCATTCAATAATTCTACGATGTTGGAAGTCAATACAAAGTATTTTTTGGTCCGATAGTGGAGTCGTGTTCATTTCTCGTAGCCGATGATGGACATGTAAGCTCAAATTTTCTCAATTGAATTTGAAGTTCCAAGATTTCGTTTAGGTGTTGAATGTGCGTCCATTGGAATCAAGATTCTTTATACTCTCTATTTTCTTCCCGTTGTCCATTTTGGCATACCACAAGTGAGATTTTATCTATGCAATCTGTGGAATTCAATGAAAAGTTGGCTAAGTGAAACATATAAGAAAAACATAAATGAAACAGTATGAAACAAAGAAACAAAAAAACATGTTTGAAACAACAAAGAAACAAAAAAGAAACCAACGCAAAAATCAATCGAAAATGGGTATTTTTGTCAAAAATCAAATAAAAATGGGTATTTTTGTCCAAATTCAACGGAAAATGGTATTTTTGTCCAAAATCAACGGAAAATAGACATTGTGCAAGGATTGGGTATGAAAAATGAGATATTTATGTCCTTTTCCCAATAATTAAATAACAACTAGTTCCAATATAACTAATTGTATTCGGCCTTAATTTGTCTTTGGCCCACACATTCTCGTTGAACCAAGCCATTCGGGCTTGTCCGAATTATGACTACCGATTTAAATAAATATTGCCATTTAAAAATCGATTTAACAAACTACAAAAAAAAAAAAAAATCAAAACAAGTGAAAACAAATGATACGCTAATTTTTTTAAACTCTTTAAGAAAACGGAGATACAATCTGTTTTTGATATTTTTAATTTCGGATGTTTTTTATATGTTTTTTCAAACCGAAATCAAACCAAACTATTTCGGCTTGGTTTGGTTCGATTCGGTTTGGGCTTTATTTTGGGTCTTTACGTTTTTGCAAAAATATATATTTTTTATATTTATTTAGCAATTTAACAATAAAATATTATAGAAAATTAAAATAATAATACAAAAAATATATTAAAAAAATATAAATTAAAATAATAATATAAAAATATATAAAATATTTTATGGACCAAAATCAAACTCGAACCGTAATTCATTAGGGCTAATTTAGACCTAATAAACCGAATGAATTTTCTCGTTTCGGTTCGGTTTTTTGGTCCATAAATTTTTTTATATATTTTTTATATTATTATTTTAATTTATATTTTTTAATATATTTTTTATATTATTATTTTTATTTTCTATTATATTTTATTGTTAAATTGCTAAATAAATATAAAAAATATATTTTTTGCAAAAACGTAAAGACCCAAAATAAAGCCCAAATCAAAACCGAACCGAACCAAGCCGAAATAGTTTGGTTTGGTTTGGTTCGATTCGATTTTTCTAGGATTGCGGTTCGATTTCGATTTGAAAAACATATAAAAAAATATCCGAAAAATAAAAAAAAATGAAAACGGAGATTGTATCTCTGTTTTCTATATTAAAATTTTAAAAAAAATTATATGTTGATTAGAAAACAGAGATACAATCTCTATTTTCTAAAGAGTTTAAAAAAAGAAAAGAGAAAACAATGGCGGCGATCGTTAAGCTTTTTCGCAGTTTTTCTAAAAAACCCGAAAAACAAAGGGTACGATCGATCATTTTTTTCACTGTTTTTGAATTTTTTTCTTTTGGCGGTAGTTTGTTAAATCGATTTTTAAATGGCAATATTTATTTAAATTAGCCATAAAATTTATGATCTTCCCTCATTTCTTAACTTCTTCAAGATTTGTTTCAACTGGCAATTGGGTTTGGGTCTCCACCAAATCAACCAAATTTAAGCACAACTTCAAGTTCATTAAGAAATTTAACCCTTAAAGCAAAGTAATATTTGACTCGATTTAACTTATTTACAATCTTGCTAGATACTGAACACTTGAAAAACTCCATAGTCCTTCAAATAAAATAAAATTTTAATGAATTTACATGTACATAAAACCAAGTGAAAAAAATCAGCAAGTCTCAAATGCCTTGACACATTACAAAGTCAAACTTGCCTGCCTAAAAATGAACTCATATAAAAGAAGTCTTCCAATAAATTAACCACAGATTAAATTTTATCCCACCCTACTAACAGTAAAGAGGTATTTATAAAAGGGAAAATAAACTAATTAAGCTCATAATGTACTACTGAAGATTTGCAAGTTGCATGCTCCAATTTCCATGGGTAAACAAAAATTCAGAAAAAAAGTATACATATAACACTACTGATAAAAATGTGCTGTGAAATATTTCCAATACTGATTTTTGATCACAAGCAAAACTTAGGTGCCCATTAAGGCTAAAGGTGAAAAGGGAATATGAGTTAAGAAATTTAAGAGAACTAGTAAGGTGCACGTCGTTGCACGTAAACCATATAATTTTACTAATGCAAATAAAATTAAGTTATTAAAATTAAATAATTTATATTATATTACTATAAATATTGGTCATGTTGTAGAATGCAATTTGACTTGAAGAGAAATCCACTAAATTCAAATAAACGATTCTGTTCAAAAAAATAGTACCACGTTGAAAGAATAATTCACAGGTACCTCTCATAATAGTACAACGGGCACAAAACTGCAACCCAAGACAAACAAACAAATTCAGCAAAACATTGCTGCGAATCGGACCAAATCAGAAACCCAAATCAGAAACCCGTTTCAACCAAAAAAACAAAATATAAGTTCTTAACCAAAAAAATGAAATAAAATAAAAACTAATACCAATAAAAGGCATGATGGTAAGAACAATGTATAGCTCCAAACCATCCCTGTAGTGGCAAAGAAGTGTGACAACATTTGTGTGGAGAAGTAAATTTCTGGGTCATCTTTCAAGTAATGTTGATTCCACATCCTTAAAACAGTAAAACATCTTGTATTATGAGTTCCAAATTAACAAAATGACTCAATTGTAAAATTGGATCTTGTTTCGGCTTTTATCTTCAACTAAAAGGGTTGGAATTTGTGTTCTTTGGATTGCTTGATGGTGGGGCAGTGTATATGTTGAGAGACAAATTGGAATATCTGATAGGGAAGAAGAAAGAAATTCCTCATGCATGATGTTGTTTGAATCGTTTCCCCTTCTGATTTGTCTTTGGCCTAATCAAACTTTCTAATCCATCCAAATCATGAGAAATAGACAATCAAATACATATCATTAAGAACCCCTAGTCCATCCAAAAATTCCACACTCAAAGTTTTCTAAATCCAAATAAGACTATAAATGGTCAAAACAAATACAACATTCATCATGTATGAGCTCTCGTCTCAAGAGTCCAAAAGGACACACATAGTGTATCAAATATCAATAAATCAAAAGAATTCCACACTCAAAATGTTCTAATATCATATCCCTCTAATGAAAGCTTTGCTGTAGTTGACTACCACTCAAACAGAAAATGAAAAATATGTGCTTGAAAAGAACCTACAAACCTTGAAACTGGTCGCAGAAAAGAGAAAGAAAAAGAGTGAATCCATTTTGTGATTTCTTTTCGTAATTCAGAGATGGCCTATCAAGAGAGAGATAAAAATTTGGTGATACTA